>OX608080.1:81624166-81810330 GCA_951509765.1 Sphenella marginata | reverse complement strand
TCACGACTTGCTCTTTCTCTCTTATAACATTGACCTCAATTGCACTGCTTCGATCCAGTTTTCGTATAGAGATTTCACAGCAGTTAACTTTTCTGATCTTGCACATGAAGCAAGTATGTTACACTGGAACGGCGTATGGATGTTTCCTGATATAAATGATAAACTTAACTTTTTATTTACCCAAATTCAATATTTATTTCATAAATATGTACCATTAAGAAAAGTAAGAGCTCGAGGCAGGAAACAGCCGTGGTTTACTAGGGAAGTGATGTTGGCTATCAAGTCACGCAACAAGTTATATAACTGCTGGAAGCGTAATCCTACAGAGGCGAGCTGGGGACTTTATCGTCAAGCCAGAAATCATGCTACTTTGTTGATAAGGAATTCGAAAATATGTTTCTTCCAGTCGAAGCTTGATACTGACTTGTCGACTAAAAGTCTGTGGAAAAATTTAAAATCCCTTGGTATTGGAGGTAAAACTAACTCTGGTTGTAATCGAGACCCAGATTCCATGAATGACTTTTTTATACAGTCATGTAAGCTTACAAATTCCGGTAATTTTAAAATAGATGAAAATCTTGTAAACAGTCCGGCAAATGCCTTTAGATTTAACACAGTAACAGAGAGTGACGTATTAAGGAGTGTGCTTTCGATTAAATCAAACGCCGTTGGAGAGGATGGTATTAGTATTCGATTTTTGAAACTAATTATCTACAACATAGTCCCACCTCTGACTCATCTAATAAATTTTTCCATCACAACCTCAACTTTTCCTGATTCATGGAAGATAGCAAAAGTCATTCCAGTTGCTAAGAAACCTTCGGCCACTTTACCAACAGATTTTCGACCCATAAGCATCCTCCCAGTTTTATCGAAAGTTTGGGAGAAGTTGACTGTTACACAAATAACCGAATACCTCAATACCAATAGGCTAATGAACGAAAACCAATCTGGATACCGAAGCTTCCACAGCTGTAATACTGCACTTCTTAAAATTATTGAAGACATTCGCCCAGCTTACGACAGAGGTGATCTAACTGTTTTAACGCTTTTGGACTCCTCTAAAGCTTTCGATACCGTGGATCATTCTATACTTTTGTTGAAGATTTATAAATACTTTGGATTCTCTGGAAGTGCCGTGAGGTTACTTGAAAACTATCTTCGAAATCGGTGGCAGAAAGTAGTGGTTGAAAACAGTTGCTCGGAGATGAGGCTCCTTGATTCGGGAGTGCCACAGGGGTCCATACTTGGCCCAATTTTGTTCACAATGTTCATTAATGATATCACCCATTGTTGCAAAAGCGTATCTATACATTTGTATGCCGACGACGCTCAGGTGTATCTCTCGCGTCCCGTTGGTCTAGCAGAGGACTTGATTTTCAGGATGAATGAAGATCTTGAACGCATCTCTTTGTGGGCGAAAGATAACAAATTGAATTTAAATGCAACAAAGACCAAGGCCACGTGCTTTACCTATTCGTGGCAACTTGTACAATCGCTGCCGTTGTTGTCATTGCAGAGCACAACAATCAGTTATGAGCCCGTGGTTACTAGCCTTGGATTTAAGTTAAACTCATACCTTGGATGTAAGGACCATATTAACCATATTTTAAGTAAAATCTATTTTGTGTTAAGGAAGCTGTGGTACACAGCTGACTTCATTCCAACTAATGTGAAACTAAAGCTGGTCAGAACTCTCATAGTTCCACTGATATCTTTTGGGGCAACCGTATTTGGTAATATAGATTTCGAATCACATAAAAAGCTGCAACTAGCATTTAACAACTGTGCAAGATATATATATTCCAAACGTAAATTTGAGCATATTTTAGAATTTTCCGCCAAAATACTTAACTGCAGCCTTGTAAGTTTTTTAAATTACCGTAATCTAGTGTTCTTAAACCAATTAATATATAGACGGCAGCCAGAATACCTTTTTAGAAAGTTATGCTTTTCAAAATCAGACAGGACTTGTAACCTTATTGTACCTCGGTATAAATACCTTACATCTTCCAGGACATTCTTTGTCAGTGCCATCAAACTATGGAACTCATTACCCAACAAAATTAAAAATGAACGCAATCTTAAGCGCTTTAAACTGGCTTTATTTGAATTTCTACAATAACAGACATACTTTTCTATTGAATCTCACAACTTTTTATTAAGGGTCTTCATTAAACCATGTAAATGCCTCGTAAAGTGTGTAAACGCGTAAATTTACCTAGCGTGTAAATGAACTGTCAAATTTTGTATGAAAAATCGTTTACACAAATTTGATAAATTTACGCGACAATTTTGGTGCGTAAAAAAGTTGATAAATTTATACGTTTCTATAACGACGCATGGCATGTAATTTTTTTATTATATTCAATGCACACTAGTTGAAAATGAAAAAAATATACTTGAAAAAAACAAAACACTTTGTTTTTCTTTATGAGTTTCGACATAAAAGTTTTCGTTTTACACAAATTACGTTTAAATTTATTTAGGGCGTTCATTTAACTGAACTGATAAATGTATAAATTTATATATCGCGCAAACTTAGATGGTTAAATGAAAACCCTTAATCTCTTTCTTACTTTTAATTCTTTTTTAAACTAATAGTTATGTGAACATACAAAACAATACAATTACAATACAATTTTAAACTAGTTATTTCTTATTTCAACGCTTACTTTGTTTTCGAAACTATCGTACGTAATTTATTACTTAGATTTAAGGGAATAATTGTAATTATAATACATCTGTACAGTACAGATGTTAGATATCCAATGTTGATGTACTTTAAGAGACAATAGTCTCACCCGTACAAAATTGATTAAATAAATGGAAATGGATTTCTCTCGCAAAGTCACTGTTGTGCCCATAAAGCAAAAGTCTGATGTTTTTGATGAATTTGTCAAATTTAAGAGATTAGTGGAGAATCAGTGCTCACGTAAAATAAAAATATTTCGCTCAGATAATGGCACAGAATACACAAACGGAAAGTTTAAAGAATTTTTAATGAAAAATGGCATAGTACACCAAACAACATCGCCATATACACCCGAACAAAACGGTGTGGCAGAACGACTAAATCGAACAATTGTAGAAAGAGTGCGTTGTATGCTTCTTGACTCAGGATTAAATAAGATGTTTTGGGCTGAAGCGTCGGTCACCGCAGCCTATATTTTGAATCGAGTGCCCTGTAGGGAAGATTCGCGGTCTCCAGAAGAAATCTGGTCGAATAGGAAACAATCACTGAAGCATATGCGCGTGTTTGGCAGCAAAGCCATGGTACACGTACCAAAAGAAAAACGTCAAAAGTTAGACGTAAAGTCCATCGAATGCATTTTCGTTGGGTACTGCAACACGTCGAAGGCTTACCGATTGTTTGACCCAAAAACACGCAAAATCATAGCAAGTCGCGATGTAGTTTTTATCGAAAAGAAACCGGCCATATCTGATGTTTGTGAGCTGTTTTACGATGTATCCAATTTCAACGAAGTTCAGAATGCAGGGGCGGTAGAATATAGAGAATTCACGAACGTTGAAGAAAAACATAAAGAAACAGCAGATAGTGAATTGACGAATGATGAATGTACGAATGGTGAACAAAAGCCAGAAGAAATAAAAAGTGAGCATAGTACAGATCCAACTGATTCTGATAGTGGTGATTCCGATTTGAGACGCTCCAAAAGAATAGCAAGCAAGCAAACCCAATTAAATTTTATTGCTAGCGAGTACCCCTTTCAAGATCCTGAATCATTTGATGATGCCATCTCTGATGTAAATTCAGAAGACTGGAAGGTGTCCATAAATGAAGAGTTGTCAGCTTTACGTTCCAACAACACTTGGACTCTGACAGAGCTACCACGGGGTAAAAAGGCAATCAAATCTAAATGGGTGTTTAAAACCAAACTGAATGCTAATGGTGATGTTATTCGGCGAAAATCAAGGCTTGTTATCAAAGGGTACAGCCAAGAAAAGGGAGTAAATTACGATGAGACGTACGCGCCCGTGGTCAGGTACACTTCCATACGGATGTTGTTAGCGATTGCAGCTAAACGCGATTTGTATATCCACCAAATGGATGCGGTTACCGCATTCTTGAACGCCGAACTTAAAGAAGAAATTTATATGGTACAGCTAGATGGTGCTGATGATAAGACTGGTCGTGTCTGTAAGCTTCAAAAGTCGCTCTACGGACTGAAGCAGTCGAGCAGACTTTGGAGCGAAACGTGCAACAATGCTTTGCTCAGCTTTGGTTTAAAACGCAGCGAGGGCGATCAATGTGTGTATTATCAAACAAATGATAGTGAGCAAACATATGTAGCTGTATACGTCGATGACGTGCTTATCTTTTCAAATAAAATGACCTCGATTTTAAAACTGAAGCAAGAACTGTCATCAAAATTTAAGATGAAAGACCTCGGTGAGGCCTCGTCCGTCTTGGGCATGCGTATTCAAAGAGACAGTGTAAAAGGCATAATAAAGGTAGATCAATCCCAATATGTTGGCGACATTTTAGAGCGATTTGGTATGGCTGATTCTAACCCCATATCAACCCCGCTTGATCTCAACCAACAAATTAGTGCAAAAATGTGTCCGTCTACTGAAGACGAAAAGCAACAAATGTCAGATACACCATATTTGCAAGCTATTGGTTGTCTACTTTTTGCATCACAGATAACGCGTCCCGATATTTCATTTGCCGTAAATTTGCTCAGTCGGTATTCTGAGAACCCAGGAAAGGCTCACTGGGTAGCACTCAAACGTGTGATGAGGTACCTAAAAGGTACAATTGACAAAGGTCTTGTATTGATCAGAGATGCAAGTGCAATTAATGGTTTCTGCGATGCAGATTGGGGTAGTGACGTTGACCAACGGCAATCGACCACAGGGTATGTATTCATATATCAAGGTTCTGCTATTTCTTGGTGTACACGCAGGCAACGCACAGTTGCCTTATCGTCCACTGAAGCAGAGTTCATGTCAGTCACCGCTGCGATTCAGGAAGCAATATGGCTTCAAAGATTTGGTTACGAATTGGAAGGCACAGAAAAACCATTGGTACTTTACTGCGACAATAAAAGTGCCATACAAATCGCAACGAATAATTCATATTCGCCTCGTACGAAACATGTAGATATCAAAAACCAGTTTATTCGACAGCATCTACAAAATGGCAAGATCATCCTTCGCTACATTTCGACGAACGACATGGTAGCCGATGTGTTAACGAAAGGAGTAGCTAAGGCAAAGCCCACATATCAGGCGCGTATTCAGGGGGGGGGTTTCGGGGGTTCAAACCCTCCCCCCTCCGAAATTTCCGAAAATTAAAAAATATACGTCTGTACTAGAATAATTACTCTATTCACCTTTAAAACCCCTGTTAAGAAATTAGCATTAATAGCAATAATGAAAATACGAAAGAATAAAATTAAATAATATTTCACACTGAGAGAAGTTATTGGTAGTCGCTAATCAATTGTCAGAGCAAGTCTGCGAGGTCACAACTAAATTCCTGCAACGGTTCACTCATTTGGCCCTTTAAGAAATTCGCGCCAAACTAACTGCTTTTCGAGCTATGAATACAGCGGGCAAAAATCGTAAAACTGAGTGTCCCTCGTTGCCAAAGGTTTAACCAAAAAAATTAACAAGAAGTTAAAAAAAATTTCCAAAAATTACTAAGCTGTGCACAACGCAGTCGTATTGAATTATCAGAGAAAGTAACAATTAAATTGTACTTATACTTGTGAGGTGATACTAAAAAGTGACACTAATTTGGCAAAAAAAGATTGAAAACGTTTAAAAGAAAGCCTGGTATGCTGTTGAAAAGAAAATGCTTAAGAAATATTTTCAAGTATTTCTTGACTATGAAATTGTAATGCATAGCCAACAAATGTTGACGTTCCGTTTGGCATGTTGAATAATTGCAATCATCCGCTTTTTATATGAATTTCAATGTTATTTCATTATATTTCTTGTTTTTATTTTTCCGAAGCTTCAGTTTTTCTTCAAGAAATAAAGCGACAACTATTTACTTCTTGCCAAAGCCTGAAGAAATCCTACACAAAATTTCAAAACAAACAATAAAAATAAATATTGTTTTGTACACGGCTAAAAGATTTAGCCTAGATTTAAAACTTTTTGGGGCTACATATACACCTAGACCAGTATGTTTCCGTTCAAAGTGTTGTTTGGAATTTCCAGTAAGATTAACTTCCTTTGACTAATTTCATTATTTTTGTATGAAAGAATGTGCAAAAAAACAAATGGAAAATTCATGAAAATTCAAGAAAACTCAAAAAATTTCCATAAAAATTTCTAACTTTTTAGTAAAAATTTTTAAATTTTTTCGAGTTTGCAGTTTTGTGGCCCGTTCAACTAAAGTGAACAAAGATAGCAATCTTAAGCCGCTAGAAGATTTACTCGATTTTTGGCAATTTTTTTTCTAGCCAAGTGCATTATCTTCCATACAAATTTATAAGCGTAATATTTTTATATTGAAGAAAATGCTCTTGGTCGGCTTTTGACAATTGAACGAGCAGCAAAACTGCATACCCGAAAAAAATCAAAAAAATTTTACGAGAAAGTTAGAAATTTCGATGAAATTTTTTCGAGATTTCTTAAATTTTCATGAATTTTCCACAAACTTTTGAACTTCGATTTGCAGAAGTTTCATTATGTATTTGCACATACTTTCATTCAAAAATAATTAAATTAGTCTAAAGAAGTTAATATTACTGGACATTCAAAAAAAACCCTTTGAACGCAGACATACTGGTCTAGGTGTATGACCAAACCAAATTTGGTTTATAATTAAATTTACGCCGGTTTTTTCATAGAAATGCGTCTAATAAAAATTATTTAAATTTTAAACCGAAAATTTTGCTAACAATTTTTTATGTTTTTTTAAAAAATGTTAGGTCTCGAACCGACGTGCCCCAAATCAGTGCGCAATGCTCTACCTACTGAGCTACGGCGCACTCATGAATTTTGTGCGAAAAGTACAGTGTTTGTTTATCCCGGTTAAGTTTTAAATCTAAACCGCAAAAAATTGAGAAAGGTTTGGAATTTATTACCAAAAAGTTTTAAAAATTGTGTAAACCAATGAATGGTTTAAAATTTAGGCTCACATTTTTAGCCGTGTAGAAAGAGGAAAATTTCAAATAAATAAAAGTATAAATATGTAATATGTGAAAATATAAATATAAATACAAAAGGGTCACAACTCAAAATTAGAGGTTCTTTGCTTTGAACGCTTCTAGATAGCGCTAGCTTAGCTCTATTTTTTAAAACCAAGTGGGACGGTAGCCGTTTAGTTGAAGATGATAATCATTAAGAAAAAAATCGGCTGTTATAGTTGATCAAGCGTTTGTGAAAGGATAAATGTCGAAAAAACCACCTGAAATTTTTTTGAGTTGTGACCCTTTTGTATTTAGGGTGCGATATGTGTATTTATAGGTAATTCTTATTTACTGACACTTTGGCCAAAACGCCCCCCCCCCCCCGAAATTTTTTTCTGGCTACGCGCCTGACATATCTTTCAGAGGCTATTGGTATCAAGTCTGTAAATTCCTAAATCATGACCTGTATATGTATACACATAGCTAGTTATAAACTTTATTTCTTTATCATTCAAGAGTGTCATTCAGGAAAGGTGTTATGAATTCGTTTTTATATGGAATGACCCTCTACAATATAATACAACTCTGTACTATTTCTATCTGTCAAATAATAAATATATCCATCACTTCCGGTTGAATTACAATTGATATAACTTGCTTATAATTTCACACACTGCGGATATCGGTTTGTATATAACTAATCAACATATAGCAATTAAGTTTTTATCCTTAAGACATAATCTGTATAAGCAGGCGGTTTTTGTAAAAGGAAAGAATGCAATCCTAAAATATGCTTTTTGGGACTGCATCGTTTTTCTTTTTATAGTTAAACCTTAAACTAAGAAAAGTTTTTATACAAAAGTTAGTTAATGAAACATCCTTGTAACCTGTAGCTCGATTCTGTAACTTTTCACCACTCGCCGAATTTCGGCATTTGCTTTAACGCAAGTGCGATTCTGTAATTTTCCTTAACACTAAAATACAGCTACCTGCTATTTGTGGTATATAAGTTCATGTCGCAATAGCGCACTTGATAAGCGTTCGGACTACAACGTGCGGTTTTCGGAGAACTTATTTTCTATAATTTTAAACACCACGAAATTAATTCGCGATAACTAACCACAGTAAAAGGGCTAGCTAACACTTTTGGTGTGGTTAAAAGTTAGCGAATAGGGAAAAGGGTTAAAAAGGTGTTAAGCAAAGTTAACACTATCACCTGACCTACTGAAGACATATCGCTTCTTTATTCTATGTGAAACCTTGTAATTAGGATTAATAAACCGTATTTCTTTTTGTTGATATAACTATGAATTACTTTATTAAGCTCTAACATAAGTTTTATTAACTGTAACAATGTAAACAAATCCTAGGCTTATTATTAATCGAATGATACTGTTTACATATGAAAAATTACAAAATGTTTTTATATTATTGGAGATAGCTAAACCAAAAGACTATTTATAGTTTATTACGTTAATAATAATTTATTTAGTACAGTTGAAATGTAAATATTTGTTTTTACCTCCCTTTTTCCAAAAAACTATTAAAATTTGTAAAGTATTGGACAATTTAGCTGTAATATGATTTATTACCATGTATTAAAAAAAATTTCAATAAAATATACCAATATATATTAAAAATAATGCATTTTTGTGCAATTTATTTGGAAAAAATGTGTAGGTATCTCCATTTGACAATAACCGCTTCAACTGGTATTTCATTAACCAATTCAGCTAATAAAATTAACCATATTTTAGCCACTTTGTAGGAGGAATGTAACGCTGAAGTATAGCGTATGAATCCAATTGAAGCGTCGACGCGAATAACGTTGTAACCGACAAATTTCAAATTTTTCAGTAAGTGAAAAAACGTTTAAAAACTTACTATTTGAATTTTGAAGTTTTTTTTTTTTATTTGTAGCAAAAAGACTTCATACAAAATATTTTAATTTGAAAAAAATATTAAAAATGTATGTAATAATATAAAAAAAAACTATTTCAGTATTCCTTCAGTGGAAAAACGTTTTTTATTTTTACTGGAAAAACTTATATATACACAAATGAATGTTTGATAACACGTTTTTCCACTAAGCAAAGCATTGATGCGAGTAGCGATTGCAACGTTATTTGATTATAAACATGTAAGCAATTTTTATTACACGGAGAGAAATATCAGCAAGAATATTTTAAAAATTAATGAAAAACTATGAAATTTTATAGAAATATTCGAAAAAGTATTAAATGATAATAAACATTACAGGAAAATACTAAAAAGGTTTGAACGTTTATTAAAAATTGAAGAATAGAATAGGAAATTCTATAGTCTTTAATTTTTAATACACCGAAATATTAAAATGTGATATATTCTAATACTTTTTCTTCACCAACTATTAAGTTTTACTAATTTTTGTTCACTTTTAAAAAAATCTTCTTTAAAACTTAAAATAATTTGCATACCAATCTTTCAATAAATCATTATTTTAGTTTTTAAGAAGAACAAACGAAAAATCATTATGACCATAGTAATATTTGCTATGTGTGTTAGAAGGTATGAAGAATGGTCATTAAATTTTAGATAGCTTATACTAATAATCAGATGCGTCGAACAAAAATTATAATAATTTCTTTAAATTAAGATACGTACTTTATGTTGTGTCTTTCAAATTCCAATTTCTACTATGTCGTTCTTGAAAAAATATAAAATGAAATAACAAAAATTATTAAATTTTGGAGTTGGACCAACTTTAAAGTGCTGCGTAGTAAAAATTAATGAAATTTTTCTCAGCGTGTAGAAAGCTTGGCAATGTAATGAATAAAAATATATTGTTAAAAATTTCAACAAAACGTAATTATAATTTTTCGAAAACTATAAAACAATAATAAATTCGTATGAAATGAAATTATAGCTTTTCAATAATAAGAATAACATATGGGTGTTTCCACGGTCGCGAACAGTACGTTCGTACGCGTTTATGGGCCAAAAAACAAAGTAAACATAGGATTTTGTTTTTTTTTTTTTTGCTACTTTGATAGCATTTTGAATAGTCAATTTTAGGTGCAAGAGGCAGGTTTGTTCGATTTTTAGTTTAGACTGTGGGGGCAATAAACATGTGGTCGCGAACGTACGCATAATGGAAGTGACTTTTTTGTGCAACTGGAAAAATTCAAAATTCAGCGAAATGGAATGGATTTTTTCAAAATGGTTGATAACATATTGAAGTGGCATAAAGTGACTTTCTTTTCGTTTATTTCGCTTTAAAATATCTTCAGTACATTTTTATATATACGCTTAAATACCGGTCGCGAACGTACGGGTCGCGAACGTACGATTTTTCCATACACTTTCTTTTCCTATTTTCGGCATAATGTTTTACAAATTATATGAATTGGAACACTTAATTCACAAGTTTAAATCTTATATGTTGTATTTATAAAGAAAGAAGATAGCATAAATTATTAGACTCTACTGAAATCCCGCGGCTCACACCGAAAGACTCGAAAGTGGCTTGCATAACATAAAGTATATTCACTTTAATGTATGGTTGGAAAATTTATGAATAACTTCATTAAAATTATTCAAAACCCTATGATCCATTATTAACCATGCAAAAAAAGTATATTAACAACCTATTTTTTCTTGCTTCAGTTTTTGGTAGGAAAAAATATATCAAAATGCAAAACGGTCGCGAACGTACGCAACTTTGAGAATTAAAAAAAAAGGTTTGGTAAACCCTTCAAGAGAAGTAGTTTTGGTTTTCAACTAAGTGCACTCAACCGGCTTTAGAAATGTAGTTCTATACATTTCCTTACACTCCTTGAGAAGTGGTAATAAAAAATGTATTTTTTTGGTCGCGAACGTACGATCCAGGCAGAGGTAAAAGTTTCAATAAAAATTTACAGTTAAGACATCGTCGTTCACTCTTCTTTCATTTTGATGGTCTTAACTGATATTCATGGGAGTATTTTGTTGCAAAAAAGGGTCGCTAGTATAAGTCGAACATGTGAAAAAATTGAAAAGAAACAGGCCTTTAAAACTGGCTGGAAATGAAAAAAAAAATTTTTCATGTATCAAGCCAAATTTTTCATAAAAAAAATTTAAATCAACTTCCAAAGCTTTATATTTATAAAAATTTGGAAAATTTTGTATAACAGGGTTAAACAAGAATTTATTTTTATTAACATTTAACATTTTTGCTCTGGTTGACCATTCTACGGAAATGCTCATATCTGATTAACTTATTTGAAAATTTAAGTATGTACAAATAAGATGCCATTGCAAGAAGATCTTTTTTTTTTCTGCACTTAATGTTATCAGTGTATCTCTAAGTATCGGAAGCGAATAATTTGCCATGTTTTTGTTTTTCTTTTTCAAATTATAGCATGCCCCGGTTTCTTCATTGGTATGACTTTCTCTCAATCTCAATATATTTGGTTCATCATTAACTATTTGGATCCACCGTGCATGCGTTATATTGCACTTAACATCTTTGTTCAAATAAGTTTTCAAGGTATCCAAATTTTTTAAATCGTTTGGAAGCATTTGATATACATTAAATGGATTTAATATTCTTTCTGATTTAATTAAACGGCATACATCTTTCGGAGTATAGAGTTCTGATGTTTTTTTTTTTTTGTTTCTCGATGAGCGCAAAATCGCGATCGCATGGAAGAATACTGTGTCTAGAGGTTACAAATTTTTGGTTAATTTTAGAAAAGTATTTATTTAATACGCTATGACAAAACGCAATCATCGTCCAATTATTATTTTGACCTACACATCTGTCGGACCATATTATTGATTTCGTTATTTCCCCTTGTTGAAGAATATTGTAGTGAGCTGTTATATATTTCAATATGCATGAAGCTATCTCGTTAGCTCCTCTTTCGTGCCATGTATACATATCCACCGTATTCTCTAGAAAAATATGAACCGCGAAGTTATAGTTGGAATATTGACGCTGATAAAAAACATCAGAGTGGGTCAAATTTAGCGTAAAAATTAATTGTTGCATATCCACACAAATAACAACGATACCATGGTTAATTCTCCAAGCATTCGTATCATCTCTAAGATGCGAATATGCTTTTTCCGCTTTTTCATGATGAACTCTTGCGGATTCTGCAATTTGGTCAAACTTTTCAGAATCCTCAGCTGCTGCCATTTCAATAGAAAATCTATCACAAACTTTGCAGGTTTCACTTCTTGGAAACCCAAAGCGCAATTTATGCTCTGTACTAAAAATATGTCTATGTCGATGCCTCAGTGGAAGCTCACCCTATCTCGGCAGTCAGTTCGAAAACGCCCTATTTCAATTATTTTTCAAAAACGCCCTATTTCAGAATTTGTTTCAGAAACGCCCTATTTCAATTTTTTTTCAAAAGCGCCTTATCTCAGATTTTGTTTCAAAAACGCCCTATTTCCATTTTTTTTTCAAAAACGACCTATCTCAGAATTTGTTTCAAAAACGCCCTATTTCGGCTGCCTGATTATAAAAGCTGTAACACAAAAGTAATGAAATTTAAAACTTCTAGTGGCTGAGGTTAAATTAGTTTTATTTTATTAGAGAATCATAAAATTCGTGGTGTACTTCGGAAATTATAAGTTTGGTGCACATTTCTCTCAAATCCTTTTCTTTATTTTTATCCAGCTCTATGGGATTAACATGCAGTTGAGCAAGCGGATATTGTTTTTCAATAGACTTTTTTGTTGGAATCAATATTGCCGTTGGGTTGTCTTTATATTCGTATTTTATATAAGCATTATTTTGTTGGGGCAGTACTGCAGTTTCCCTCAAATTCATTATTCTGATGGCCTTCCAATTTTCGTCATTTGCAAGTGCCCGAAAATCATAAATTTCCTCTTGTTTCATCTCGGTCACAATATATTTCGGATTACATTTTTAGCGTTTTTAATTATTTTACACCATTGCTTTTGTGTACATACATTATGATTTCTGCATGAATTTTCAATACAAGCATGCATGGAATCGCCTTCATTATATGTGTGACCTTTCTCATTTTTATATAAAATGCTGTGGAGGTGTCAGCCCTTGTGTAGAAGTACAGGCAAGTGGGGAAAGCTTCTGATTGCCATTCAACTGGGGATGGTCAGAGCGATTCTTCTTTGTGCGGTCCAGGCAGCTCACAACGTCCGGTGAGCTGATGTGAGAAGGCGGCAACCTGACAAGGCCACTCCGACATAATCATCATGAGGAGGTGTATTTAGTTGCAAAAAAATAAAGTGTATTTGCATTCTATACAATTATTTAATTATACAAACTTTTTCGATTTATTTAATAATATTTGAGTTAAAGCTTTTTTAATCAGCTAGCCCAAATACGGCGTTCTTGAAACGTTTTCTCAGATAGAGCGTTGTTCAAACAAATTCTGAGATAGGGCGTTTTTGAAAAAACATTTGAAATGAAACGTTTTTGAAGCAAATTCTGAGATAGGGCGTTTTTGAAAAAAAATTTGAGATACAGCGTTGTTCAAACGAATTCTGAGATAGGGCGTTATTGAAAAAAATTCTGAGATAGGGCGATCTTCCACTCAGCCGTCGATATGTGCTATAAGATAGCAAAGTATCTGGGTATTTGTTTTTGTAGAAGTCATACATTTTCTTAATGCTCAAATCAGGATTTAAGCAATTATTTTTCGATGTTGAACGACTGTAGTGACTTTCTTGGCTAGGAAAGCTTACTATGTGTTCATTAACCCTTTTTTTCTCATCGTCTTTTATTTTGTGAGGACAATTCTCATGCTTGCCACGCTGATCATCAACATCTTTTTCATTCTTTAGTTTTTCAATCAAAATTTGCATTCTGCATGGCGTTATCTAGTGTTGCAAATATTATAAATTATTGAAAGAAAAAAAGATATTGACCCGTAGTCATAGTAACTAAAATATTTGCTAAGTTTAGAAGCAAATATAAGTTTAGAATGGCGTTTTAAATTTTGATTTTAGCTAGAATAAACAGGAACAGGGTACCAGTGTGAAAACAAAAAAATATGGTTGACGATATGAATAATTTTTTTATGTTTGAAAAGGTCACCCTGCGCGAAAAAGCAAACATATAAGTTATTTATCGCATCGTCCAAAATCTCAAAATCTCCTGTAATTTTGTTGATTTCTAAGAATATTTACACTTTTATTTGTCTATTTTCCCTTGTGTTTGTATATTTTCTTTATAATTGGTCCACATTCACTTTTATTTTAAATTTTTAAGTATTCTCACAAATATTCATTCCAAAGCATCAACGGAAATGTGATTTTAACATTTTAAAATGACATCTACATCATATTAAATTTAGAATAACATTTTAGAGATAAAATACATTTTAAGTTGACTATGACAGACTTAAAATCATGTTTATTTTAGAATAATGTTTAAGTCGCTAAAACGTTATTCTAATTTGACTATAAATACGGGCCATTATTTTCAAAACTTTTACCTGATATGTGTGACAGATCATTTTTTTGCACACTTTCTTTTTTTCACCGTTTTGGCACAACAAAAAGTAATGTACGGTGATTATTCTTCATAAAATACGCCCTTTGACAGTACTTCCCTTCGGCTCAACCAATTGAACGAGCGACGATAAAAGTGACGTTTGTTCATTATAATTTGTTTACGCGACTTAGGTAGCCACCCGTCCCAATCCCAAAACCATAATAAAACCCATTACATGAATTGTACAAATATAATAATTTTCATTGAATTACCTCTTTATATCATTTTATATATTTTAGTACAATTATTTTCATATATTATATCTCATCTTTATACTATATCTCATTCTGAATTATATTATATTATTCACCTCAACATATAAACACACCCTTAGCTTAAGTATGAAATATGGAATCATTTGGGACGTGTGGCAACCCTTGCGTAAATCCAATCCACACCAATTCGCCGCATGCAAAACAGCTGATGTGGGGGCGGCCATCATATTTGGATCCACCGTGCATGCGTTATATTGCACTTAACATCTTTGTTCAAATAAGTTTTCAAGGTATCCAAATTTTTTAAATCGTTTGGAAGCATTTGATATACATTAAATGGATTTAATATTCTTTCTGATTTAATTAAACGGCATACATCTTTCGGAGTATAGAGTTCTGATGTTTTTTTTTTTTTGTTTCTCGATGAGCGCAAAATCGCGATCGCATGGAAGAATACTGTGTCTAGAGGTTAAAAATTTTTGGTTAATTTTAGAAAAGTATTTATTTAATACGCTATGACAAAACGCAATCATCGTCCAATTATTATTTTGACCTACACATCTGTCGGACCATATTATTGATTTCGTTATTTCCCCTTGTTGAAGAATATTGTAGTGAGCTGTTATATATTTCAATATGCATGAAGCTATCTCGTTAGCTCCTCTTTCGTGCCATGTATACATATCCACCGTATTCTCTAGAAAAATATGAACCGCGAAGTTATAGTTGGAATATTGACGCTGATAAAAAACATCAGAGTGGGTCAAATTTAGCGTAAAAATTAATTGTTGCATATCCACACAAATAACAACGATACCATGGTTAATTCTCCAAGCATTCGTATCATCTCTAAGATGCGAATATGCTTTTTCCGCTTTTTCATGATGAACTCTTGCGGATTCTGCAATTTGGTCAAACTTTTCAGAATCCTCAGCTGCTGCCATTTCAATAGAAAATCTATCACAAACTTTGCAGGTTTCACTTCTTGGAAACCCAAAGCGCAATTTATGCTCTGTACTAAAAATATGTCTATGTCGATGCCTCAGTGGAAGCTCACCCTATCTCGGCAGTCAGTTCGAAAACGCCCTATTTCAATTATTTTTCAAAAACGCCCTATTTCAGAATTTGTTTCAGAAACGCCCTATTTCAATTTTTTTTCAAAAGCGCCTTATCTCAGATTTTGTTTCAAAAACGCCCTATTTCCATTTTTGGTTCAAAAACGACCTATCTCAGAATTTGTTTCAAAAACGCCCTATTTCGGCTGCCTGATTATAAAAGCTGTAACACAAAAGTAATGAAATTTAAAACTTCTAGTGGCTGAGGTTAAATTAGTTTTATTTTATTAGAGAATCATAAAATTCGTGGTGTACTTCGGAAATTATAAGTTTGGTGCACATTTCTCTCAAATCCTTTTCTTTATTTTTATCCAGCTCTATGGGATTAACATGCAGTTGAGCAAGCGGATATTGTTTTTCAATAGACTTTTTTGTTGGAATCAATATTGCCGTTGGGTTGTCTTTATATTCGTATTTTATATAAGCATTATTTTGTTGGGGCAGTACTGCAGTTTCCCTCAAATTCATTATTCTGATGGCCTTCCAATTTTCGTCATTTGCAAGTGCCCGAAAATCATAAATTTCCTCTTGTTTCATCTCGGTCACAATATATTTCGGATTACATTTTTAGCGTTTTTAATTATTTTACACCATTGCTTTTGTGTACATACATTATGATTTCTGCATGAATTTTCAATACAAGCATGCATGGAATCGCCTTCATTATATGTGTGACCTTTCTCATTTTTATATAAAATGCTGTGGAGGTGTCAGCCCTTGTGTAGAAGTACAGGCAAGTGGGGAAAGCTTCTGATTGTCATTCAACTGGGGATGGTCAGAGCGATTCTTCTTTGTGCGGTCCAGGCAGCTCACAACGTCCGGTGAGCTGATGTGAGAAGGCGGCAACCTGACAAGGCCACTCCGACATAATCATCATGAGGAGGTGTATTTAGTTGCAAAAAAATAAAGTGTATTTGCATTCTATACAATTATTTAATTATACAAACTTTTTCGATTTATTTAATAATATTTGAGTTAAAGCTTTTTTAATCAGCTAGCCCAAATACGGCGTTCTTGAAACGTTTTCTCAGATAGAGCGTTGTTCAAACAAATTCTGAGATAGGGCGTTTTTGAAAAAACATTTGAAATGAAACGTTTTTGAAGCAAATTCTGAGATAGGGCGTTTTTGAAAAAAAATTTGAGATACAGCGTTGTTCAAACGAATTCTGAGATAGGGCGTTATTGAAAAAAATTCTGAGATAGGGCGATCTTCCACTCAGCCGTCGATATGTGCTATAAGATAGCAAAGTATCTGGGTATTTGTTTTTGTAGAAGTCATACATTTTCTTAATGCTCAAATCAGGATTTAAGCAATTATTTTTCGATGTTGAACGACTGTAGTGACTTTCTTGGCTAGGAAAGCTTACTATGTGTTCATTAACCCTTTTTTTCTCATCGTCTTTTATTTTGTGAGGACAATTCTCATGCTTGCCACGCTGATCATCAACATCTTTTTCATTCTTTAGTTTTTCAATCAAAATTTGCATTCTGCATGGCGTTATCTAGTGTTGCAAATATTATAAATTATTGAAAGAAAAAAAGATATTGACCCGTAGTCATAGTAACTAAAATATTTGCTAAGTTTAGAAGCAAATATAAGTTTAGAATGGCGTTTTAAATTTTGATTTTAGCTAGAATAAACAGGAACAGGGTACCAGTGTGAAAACAAAAAAATATGGTTGACGATATGAATAATTTTTTTATGTTTGAAAAGGTCACCCTGCGCGAAAAAGCAAACATATAAGTTATTTATCGCATCGTCCAAAATCTCAAAATCTCCTGTAATTTTGTTGATTTCTAAGAATATTTACACTTTTATTTGTCTATTTTCCCTTGTGTTTGTATATTTTCTTTATAATTGGTCCACATTCACTTTTATTTTAAATTTTTAAGTATTCTCACAAATATTCATTCCAAAGCATCAACGGAAATGTGATTTTAACATTTTAAAATGACATCTACATCATATTAAATTTAGAATAACATTTTAGAGATAAAATACATTTTAAGTTGACTATGACAGACTTAAAATCATGTTTATTTTAGAATAATGTTTAAGTCGCTAAAACGTTATTCTAATTTGACTATAAATACGGGCCATTATTTTCAAAACTTTTACCTGATATGTGTGGCAGATCATTTTTTTGCACACTCTCTTTTTTTCACCGTTTTGGCACAACAAAAAGTAATGTACGGTGATTATTCTTCATAAAATACGCCCTTTGACAGTACTTCCCTTCGGCTCAACCAATTGAACGAGCGACGATAAAAGTGACGTTTGTTCATTATAATTTGTTTACGCGACTTAGGTAGCCACCCGTCCCAATCCCAAAAACATAATAAAACCCATTACATGAATTGTACAAATATAATAATTTTCATTGAATTACCTCTTTATATCATTTTATATATTTTAGTACAATTATTTTCATATATTATATCTCATCTTTATACTATATCTCATTCTGAATTATATTATATTATTCACCTCAACATATAAACACACCCTTAGCTTAAGTATGAAATATGGAATCATTTGGGACGTGTGGCAACCCTTGCGTAAATCCAATCCACACCAATTCGCCGCATGCAAAACAGCTGATGTGGGGGCGGCCATCATTATTATTATTACAAATATTCTTTTGCATATACACCGGCTTTGCCAAGTTTTGATATATAGTTTCCAAATTTTCTACCCTTGTATATAATTGTGGATTTTTATAAATCTATTTATATAGACATATATAATATTACTAGAACCTGTGAAATAAAATCGAACATAGTTGTGCTATATTGTGCTTTTTTACTATATCCATATTCGACAAGCTTACATTGAACCGAAACGCATACAATGCTATATTGTCCCGGGTAACCGTGAAAAGCAATTACAGGTGAAGTGCGCTTACAACTAAACTCCAATATTTCAAAGAAACGATTCTTTCGGCTTTGCATAAGAAGCTTGACGGATATTATTCTTCATTTACGAGCAAAGTTTATCGACATTGGACCCATAAGCGGCAAACAACATCAGCATAGCAACAACTTGCCCCCACAGTCCAACTATCAGTATTAGGACATAACTCCGATATATAGCACAAACGTGAGTATACATCAAATTTATACATAATTTTTGGAATAAAAATTATCAAAATGCTTTTTTATTTGTTCGACACTGATATTTCTGCAAAAAAATTACAACGGCTGTCACAAAGCTATACAAAATAAATAAATTAAAAACACAATTTATTTTGCATATATAACATTCTTCCACTCTACCTCTTCATGAGCTTTTTTGGAATGTATTTTTTTATCTTTTCTATTAAAATATTCTTTGCCACTATTTCGCAACCTTTTGTTACTTACATGCTTCCAATTTTCCAAATTAATTGGCCTTTTTTGCCTCTGTTACATTTAGAAATTACTTTCGATGCTTCTTGTTCAAACATTTTCACTTGTACTTGTAACGTTTTTCCACTGACTACTAAACGAAACTCCATTTTAATAGATAACGCATGCATAGTTTTGTCTCATTTTTCTTTCGGCAATAGAAGTGAGTAATTCTAACGGGACTATGCAAAAAAACAGGTTTTGGAAAAATTGTCGGTTACAACGTTATTCGCGTCGACGCTTCAGTTGTTTTCTTTATTCAAATGCTTTCTCTTTTATACAAAATCTTACACTAATACTTACAAATTATTTACAAACTAAAACATATACAAATAGGTACCTTACTAATACATACAAACTAAAATTCATAATTCTAAAATATGATAAGTCAACATATGACTGCAATAAAAATATAAATATGTCAGTCGCATTGACAAACTGAAGTTGTGTTCAGTTGGTCATTGCGACTGTCTTTGGCGGTGTCTTTGACCGTCCGCACAAGTGTAACAAGATCCTCGTTATGTGCGGCATGTGCAGTATTTGTATAAACTCCCGCTGAGTTCAATGTATCTAATTGGGTAGAATGTTGTTTCCCACTCGACCAAGAAACGTATGTTGGCGAGCATAAGAGAATTACGATAGTTTCTCGTAACTTGGGAGTTCGCCACATCTACGAGTCTCGGATTTTGAACGGACGCTTCGTTTTATTTTTTGAAATACTTGAACTTTTTGTCAATTAAATAAAAATGTTTTCTACAAAAAAATTATAAAAATTAACATTTTCTGTTACGGACAAAACGTGACCAACTAAAGGTAAGTTTTCAATAAAAATTAGTTTTGACATGTTTGAAACTTATTTTATACATATCTTGATAATTTTTTTTTGCCAGGTCGTGGATTAAAAGAACAAACAAGAATGAGAGTGAGAAATCAACTAAAGGAAAGCTTAAGAAGGACAACACATACATATGCAAGAAATGCATAATAGGAATGCTGATAACTTTGGCCATTAAAGTAAGTTAACATGTTTTTTTAATATACACCAATTCGGTTTAATCAGAAAATTTTATCTCCATTTTAGGTTCTTTGTTTATTTTGTTCTTTTAATTCTATTGTTTTATTTATTTGTTTACTTTGTTCTTTTTGTTCTAATTTATAGCTTAAGTATTTAATTACATATTTTTCTTAACACCAAAATAAAATTAAATAATATTGAAATCAACAGAAAAAAGCACCCTTTTTTATATGGGGAATAAATTGAAATTTACGGCTAACGTAAGTATTCTCGATCCATTTTAGATACTGTTTAAGATACTTTCTCGATAAAAAAACGTATCGAAACAAGATTCGTTTGCAATCCGTTTACAGCACGTAAAAGGATCGTAAACGTATCAAAATCTTATTTCGAGAAAGTGTGCTCTGCTGCCACAAACTGAGCGATAGGTAATACTTTTACGATAGTTTCTCGGAATCAGTTATCGATACTTTTATCAGGAAAAGTATTGCTAAAGCTTCGAAAACTTAAGCATTCTCGTGAGCGTTGGTCGGGTGGGTTGTATATGTACATTGTTTATGTGCACATGACAATTAAAGTAAAAAGGGCGATGTGTTTATGTAATGCTACACCTTCCCTCTTAAAAAAAATAGATATATATATTTGTAGTCAACTATATATATCTATTTGAACCGCTTGATGTTTGTTTGAAAATTTTCATTGTTTTAGGATCTAGTTACCATTGTTTTGTCACATGTTTTTATTTTTTTTTATTTTTATTTGTTTGTAAACTTTATCTGATACTTGATATTGTTTTCTTTTGGCTTGTGCCGTGTATAAGATTGAGTAAATTGGAATGCTTATGTATTTTTGTTATTACTAAATTATTACGAATAAAGTGCATTGCTTATTTTTATTTTTAATGCTACGAGTTTTAAATTGGTTTAAGCCTATTCTTATGAATTACGATTTCTTTTTTGTATTTGTTACTTTCTCCTATGCTATGTGGAATTAAAGTGTAGTTGTTATTTTTATCAATGGTTTTAACTTTATAGTGTCCTGTATATCTATTTTCTAACTTATGGGAGGCCTCTTCTCTAACTAATAGTAAATCTCCTATTCTAATTTAATTACTATAGCTATTCTTGTCGTAATTTGATTTTTGCCTTTCTTTTGTTTCTTGAATTAATTTTCTCACTCTTTGTTGTGCTATTTGAAGTTTGTATTTTACTTCTTTGTCATATGCCTCATGGTTGTATACCGGGCTAATTTTATCTTCTTTCAAAAATTCATTATTTGGTGGTTGTTTTGCGAATATCTGTTCGAAAGGACAATAATTATGTGTTGCCGATGGTGTTGTATTGTAGCAATAAGCGAAATACCTGAGGTATTCATCCCAATCGTCTTTGTCACTGGATATGTATGCACGCATATATTCGTTGAATGTCCGGTGACTGCGTTCTACAGTACCCAAAGTGTGGTGATGGTATGGTGTAGAAGTTTTATGCTCGATTTTTAACAATTTACACAGTTCTTTGAACAGGTTATTTTTGTATTCTGTTCCCATGTCTGTTAAAAATGTTTTCGTTTGACCATAAATCAGGATGAAATGCTCGAATATGGTTTTAGCAACAGTTGTTGCATGTTTGCTTGGAACTGGAATTGCTACCAAATATTTGGTTAGATCGCAAATAATGGTAACTGCATATTCGTTTCCATTTATCGACTTTGGCAAATGGACCGACTGTGTCCATTTGTACAATATCGAATGCCTTTGGAGGTGTCTCCGTTATTGTCATTGGTTCTTTGATATGTTTATTAATTTTATTTTTCTTGCAATGGATGCAATTCTTTATATATTTTCGTATGTAATTTTTCATATTCAGCCAGCTATATTTCTGCTTGATTTTATCTGTCATGCGATTTATTCCTGGGTGGCCACCACTAGTAGGATCGTCATGATATTTGTGCAGAATTTCTTTAATTTTCCCGGGATTTGTCACACGTATAACCTCTGGGGTTAGAGTGATTGTTAATTTTTTGAGAACTTTGTTTTCCATTTTTATAAATTTGCCTACTGCAGTATAATTCTTTTTAAACAATTTGTCCCCTATGGACAACTGTACTTGTACAAGTCCTAAATTGCCGGCTTCGTTTTCGAGCCTGGTAAAGAATTGTCCTAAGTCAATCTTATCCTCAACAATTAGGTTGCTTGTATCAAAATTGCTACAAATTTTCTTTCCTTTTTTGAAAAAAAATTTCGGAGGATTGAAAACTCGACATGTCTTTTTACTTCAAATTTATTTAGCGCTTCGTAAATTTTTTGGTTCTCTCTGTGCCTTTCCTTAATTTCAGTTTTATTACTGATCTTTTTAGCTGCTGATCTTGTTGTTATTTTAAATATTTTATATGTTTCTACTGATATATCTTTTACATTTGTAATTGTTATGCGGGATAATGCATCCACGATATGATTTTCTTTACCAGCTATATACTCCACCTCAAAATCGTACTCTTCTAAATCTAATCTTACTCGTGTCAGCTTAGACGACGGACTTTTCATTGAAAATAGGTATGTTAATGGGCGATGGTCGGTTTTTACTAAGAATTTTCTACCATAAACGTATGGGCTGAAGATGCCAATGGATTGCTGCCAATTCTTTTTTATTGTTGCTTTATTTATTTCATGATCTGGACGCGTAGGCAATTGGTAACTGTTGGCCATCATGTTCTTGGCAAAGGACTGCTCCACAAGCATACCCACTAGCATCTGTCGCTATGCAAAATTCTTTATCGAAATCTGGGTATTGCAAGAGTGTTGGGCTAATTAATGTTTTCTTTAAATAGACAAAAGCTTTTTGGCATTCTTCTGTCCATTCGAAGGTAACATTCTTTCTGCAAAGTCTAGTTAACTTTCTTGAATGTTCTGCAAAATTCGGTACAAATCTTCTGTAATAATTACAGAATACTACGAATCTTTTAACTTCATCCTCTGTTTTTGGTGTTGGGTAATTTTGAACTGTTTCGAATTTGCTTGGGTCGGGTAATATTCCCTTGTTTATGCATTTATGTCCTAAATAAGTTACTTCTTGGCTGAAAAATAGGAATTTATCTGGGTGTAATTTTAAGTTGTATTTTCTGCAAGTAGAGAACACGTCTCTTAAATTTTTTAGCATATGGTTTTCTGAACACCCTAATTCAACTAAATCATCCATGTAGAGAAATGTTTGAGATGGTTTAAGGCCAGCCAATGCTAATGTCATCATTCGCTGGAATGAGTTTGGGGCCACTTTTAATCCATATGGTAATCTTTTGAATCTATATGTGCCATTTTCGGCAGTGAATAAAGTAATGTCCCTAGAGTCTGGGTGTAATTCTATTTGATGGAAACCTGACATAAGGTCTAGGCATGAAACATATTTTGCTCTTCCAAGTTGATCTAGAATGTCATCAATTCTTTGGAGTGGGAATTTGTCTGCTGCAAATTTTTTGTTTACTTGTCTGTAATCAACAACCAATCTCCATTTTTTTTCTGTTTTTCCTGGGAGTGATTTTTTAGGAACTAATAAAATTGGACTATTATATTCTGAAATTGAAGGTTCTATTATGTCATCTTTGATTAGCTTATTTACTTGTATGGTTATTTCACCTTTTTGTGTTTGGGGCTATCTATAATTTTTAATGTAAACTGGGTTATCATCCTTCATATATCATTTTTGTTTATAAAAATTATTCGAAGTAATTGGTTCTGTTTCGAGTGCAAATATATCTATGAATTCTGTGCAAAGTGATGTTAGTTGAGTTTTAACAAAATTTGGAAAATTTTCAGTTAATCTCTTAATTTTTTCTGTGTCTATGCAACTTTTATTGTGCGGGGTTGCTTTAATTAGTGTATAATCGTCTAAATTTTCAGTATTAATTTTATAATTTTGAATAGTTGTGTTGTGTTTATAATTCTAACGAAAGTTTGCTCGTTATTTGTAATGGTATTTGCAATATAAATGCCGTCGGATAGTTGTTGGTGTGTTATGAAAATGTTTTTGTTGTTTGTATTTATTTTAATTTGTCTAATAACTTCCGATCTAGCTGTAATTGTGATTGTGTTGACGGACAGACAGTTTGTTAGATTCATTGTTATTGTTTGAGGGAAATCATATGGTCTTAGGAATAGTTTGTCCTCTGTTTTTCCATAATCTAGAATACAATTGTATTTCTTTATGAAATCTAGGCCTATTATTCCATCACATGGAATTTGGAAGTTGTCTTCTACAACATGAAATTTATGATAAACTAGAAGGACCCGGCAGACGTTGTTCTGCCCAAATTTAGGGAAAAAATCGCACGATAAATAAAAAAGTTTGGAATATTTCGGTCCCTGGTCCATTTCCCGGAAAAAAAAATGACCCCAAATTTTAGAAAAAGTAAAATACTACCTTTGTACCAAATTTGAAGAAAATCGCGCCATAAATAAAAAAGTTTGGACTATTTCGGTCAATGGTCCACTTCCCCGAAAAAAGTTAACCTCAAATTTTAGCAATAGTAAAAGTCTACCTTTGTACCAAATTTGAAGAAAATCGCACCATAAATAAAAAAGTTTGGAATATTTCGGTCCCTGGTCCACTTCCCGGAAAAAAAAGTTACCGCAAATTTTAACAAAAGTAAAAGACTACCATTGTACCAAATTTGAAGAAAATCGTAGTATAAATAAAAAAGTTTGGAATATTTCGGTCCCTGGTTCACTTCCCGGTATAAAATTTTACATAAACACTCTCCGGACTCCTACTGAGCTATCCTGTAAATATGAACAAAATCGGCGATGTAGTTCCGGAGTCTATAACATACATACATACGTACATACATCCTATTTTATATATGTATGTATATTAAGGTGCCTCACCAAAAAAAGTTGCACTGTTTCCACTGGAGTTTCAAAATTCACTCTTTTCTAAGGACTCCCCTAAAATATTTCGAATAAATATTAAGATTTACCGGAGCTAAACCGCGTTAAAAAAACGCTAAAAATATCGTTTTTTATGTATAAAAGGAGTATGAAAAAATATTTTTTAATAAAAAGTATCTGAGATGATAGAGTGCAAAAGGTAAGCATAAAAAAGTTTAAAAATTCTATCAATACTATTATTGTATACCTGTGTGCTAATATTTGCAATGTGTAAAATTGGACCAAAAAGGGTTAAATTTTGCAGAAATGTCAACGTCTCGAAAATACCTTTCAAATGATATCCTAATCGTGCAAAACCGTCAATAATTTGCTGAGTTATTAAAGTTTTCCACAAACCTACCCCTCGAAATATGACCAAAAACAGCATCATACATCTCAATATTTGGATTGCGTTGATAAAATTTTCAAACTTTTTTATGCTTACCTTTTGTATTTATAATTCCGATGGAAACAAGATGTCCATTTTTTTTGTATGGAGCGTGAGGCGCCTTAATGTATATAGATTAGAAGGTCATCGCCTTTTAGATCTGCTTTGATTGTGCCTAAAGTGCTAGTTATTCCCTGACCAATGACTTTCAAATCTGCGATTTGTTCAGTATTTATTTTTCCTTTATTATCTATTTGCTGTTTTTTAATTATGGAGACATCGGCTCCAGTATCAATTAAAAAATTTGAGTATGAATTGTTTAATGATGTCCTTGTAGATATGTAGCTGATTAAGTTTAGATTAAGTACGCATATTTTTCTTTTTGTTAATTTTGAAGTGGAGTTTCCTGGTCTTCCGTTTCGGTACAGCTGCGCACGTTACGGGTTTGTGTGTATGGTCTGTTTGTATTTCGGGATTGTGATCCTCTTTGATTGTTATTATTGTTATAACTGGGTTGTGGCATGTATCTTCTATTTTGGTAATTTCCATAGTTATTACTACGGTAACCTCCACGGAAATTACTCCTGTACTGGCTTTGATGTTGTACATTTAAGATCGTGTTTGAGCTGCCAGTGGTTTCGGTACAACTGTTAGTAAATTTCGAAATTGCGTCGCTCATTGTTGTGAACGTTCCTGCTTGCATGATCATTTTGACCTTGTCATTAGAGCAATTTTTACACATGGCTTTAACTGCTGCCTGCGTTGAGTATCTCGTGGCTAAGTCTGGGTTGAGTCCATCAGAGATATGTGCTCCTTCTAATGATCTTGTGATCTTTTCGATTTCCGCTGTGTATTGGTTAGCGGTTTTGTTACGTTGGTGGATGTTCAGTAGTTTAGCGGTCAAAACCTCTACTGATTCACCCTTTATTGCGGTCTTTAATTTGTTTTTTATTTGTTCAATTGTGGTTTCATTACTAATAAAATTCCTTGCTGTACCTTTCAGCTTTGTTTTTATCATGGTAATGGCCAATGCCTCGTGTGTATCCTTGACTTGTTCAAGTATATCGAGTGCATCTAGGAAACTGTGTAGGTTTTCTGGTTTACCATCAAACTCTGGTAATACTGACGGAGCAGTTTTAATGAGCTCAACTACCGTTTGCACCATTGTGACGTTTGGTATATTTTCTTCTACCAATGGGCTCTGAGCACGTTCTGCCAAAAGCAAATTGAAATCTATTTATAGGTCTTCCTCTACTGTGGTTGGTACATTGACTTCTATATTGTATCTTGCTAAAGAAGTTACTAGTTTGTCCCTTACGGCAGAGAAAAATTGGTAAGACTCGACTTGGTTTTCCTTGGTAAGTATGTTATTTACCGCTTTGATCACCTGTCCTATGCTATTTAGAGCTTCTAAAATTATCTTAAAATGCTTTACAATAGTTACTGTTTTTATATTAATATTTTTATTTATGCATTTGTAAGATTTATCAGCTTTTAGTTTTTCTTCATATAGGGTATCATATATTTCCTGCCATATTTATTCATATCTTAGTTTACAATTTTTGTGTTTAAACGCGTTGTTGTACATTGTTCAATCGTCTTAATTTATTTTTTATATAATTTTTGATTAAAATTGCAATTGCGACAGTTCAACATGTAGCTAAACAAGCAAAAATTGTCAACCATTTATCAGAGATCTCTTCTTTCTGTTCAATAATAGGATGTGGTTCGTAATTGACTAATCTACATATTTTCAGATTTTTGATCTGCTGAACTTAATGTAATTTTTTTTTTTCAATTTCTTAATCTTCCTGAGACAAAATCTTCTGTATTATTATTATTTTTTATTTTTTTTTTTGAAAAAAATTATAATCTTTGTTTGTCCCTAAGCATATTTATATTCTAATGGTTTAGCGGCCATGAGGCGTGCTCAAATCATTCTAAATTACATACATACATACATGTAGGATGAATGAATAAATGTGGTCTAGCGTATCTTTTTGTCCAAAGTCGTGCTCATCTCGATACTGCCAATATTGTGTAGTTATGCTGCCAACCAATGGATCAATGGATCCGCAGGACTGCAATCAGTGAACCTTTCACCAGTTGGTCTTTTTAGCGTTTTTGCTTTTTCAGCAAATTTTCGCTTTTTTGTGACCAAACTGGCAGGATCGCCATGTAGGAGGAATGTAACGCTGAAGTATAGCTTATGAATCCAATTGTTTTCTTTATTGAAATGCTTTCTCTTTTATACAAAATCTTACACTAATACTTACAAATTATTTACAAACTAAAACATATACAAATAGGTACCTTACTAAGGCCCAATTTCAAGTTGAGTTAACTAGAGTTTAACTGCTCAACATTGGGTAGTTAACCTCGGGTTAGAGCTCATAAGGTTATCTATTGTATATTGAGCAAGAGATATTTATCAAAAAAGCTTAAATAAAATTGTGAATCGATAGTTAACTGTGGAATGCAAGTTAACTCGGCACTGTGAAATTGGGCCTAATACATACAAACTAAAATTCATAATTCTAAAATATGTTAAGTCAACATATGACTGCAATAAAAATATAAATATGTCAGTCGCATTGACAAACTGAAGTTGTGTTCAGTTGGTCATTGCGACTGTATTTGGCGGTGTCTTTGACCGTCCGCACAAGTGTTACAAGATCCTTCACATACGTGAAACTGCAGCATGTGTGGCGGTTAGACTCCGCGAGTCTGGCTGGTGGAACTCAAGGCAGTATGGTTATGGTGGTATTCTCCAACGACTGCCCAGCACAGTTGAATCAACGACAGACTTTCACCCGCCCTTATAGAATTTTGAGGTGATGTTTCCCTCAAGAAGGGACTGGCAGAGGAGCAGAATGTGCGATGATGGAGCACTGTCGCTCTACACCGATGGGTCAAAAATGGTCTGTTGGGTTGGAGCGATAGTGTTTTCAGAGCAATTGAATGTCGCGCTCTCGGTCTGTCTTCCAGATTCAGCCAGTATCTTCCAAGCGGAAGTGCTGGGGTTCGAAAAGGGCTGCACCTTCCTGTCGGAGGACACAGCAAGAAGGCGTGTAATACATATCTATATTGACAGCAAAGCCGATATTCGAAGACAGTTAGCAGCTGCAGAAAGATGCTAGACGCGGCTGAAAAATTCTCTCACATCACGCTCGTCTGGGTTCCCTCCACAAGAGCATTACGGGTAATGAGAAGGCAAACGAACTGGCTAAAGCAGGGGCTGAGGCAGAGGTCTCCGATGCAGCGGTCCGTAACTGGATCTTAAACGATGCAAAATATCTAAACTAACGTGGCCCACCTACAACTAACAGAGAACAGAAGACCTGCTCAAGAGACCAAGAAAGGAAATTTTCATAATCACAGACACGAGGCACTGGCCACCTGGCCAACACGCCGGAAGAATGGGCATCCCGTTTAACAACAGATGCAGGGGCTGCAACGAGGAGAGGTGCAAAGAAACAGCTGGACAGCTATATAATACCAAACTTTAAGGATATATCAAATTGCTCTATAAGGGATATTAGTATTTATATAGAAATAACTTCTACGTAAAGAACTTGTGCTTTAAAAAAAAAACATATTTTTCATAACAAGACAAAAAAGTATGACATAAAAAAAATGGAATTAGAAATGTGGCTTCAGCTAGCCCTCTTTAATTAGGATTCTACCTTTACACTTTTCCACAGAGTGCTTGCCACCCATCTTCTTAAGCCTGTGAGCAGAAAAATACCGAAGAATACTGTTGTAGAATGTCAGATTCAGTAGTGATGCAAAACCAATGAAATTTACATTCTGTGGATGTGTGGAAGAGCTTATCCTTGGTCTGCACATGTGACTATGAGTATATATAGGTATGTATTTACATATCAACCATAGATAAAATATTTGAGGAAAACACGTGAAGTGTATCCGCATGAAAAGTTGGTCACAAATGTCGCTAACGCTGCCTCTTAGATGTCCATTGCGTTGTTTTGCATAATCACCTACGATATGTACATACATACAAATATTCTTAAATTTCTGAATACATATGTACATGCATGATTTTTGCTCAATATTTAATCATTTAACTAAACATGTTTTTATTTCTTTTCAGAAACTTTTATACATGAAAATGGTGGGAATGAAGCGGAGTACATAGCCGCATCAAAATCGTTTTTTCAGTTTGCGAATAATCGGCTGAAAATGAAAGCTGTGGCACGTGCTAAAAAGAATTAATTAATATCATAATCACTTTTTTGATATACTATGTTAAATTATTACCTAATTGGAAAGTTTTAATCAATATTCATATATTTAAAATTAATTATTCACTTAAAACTTAATTTGTTAGAAATTAATCAACCTAATTTCCTTATACTTATACATGTTTGCACGAAATCAGCATCTTGTACAGCTTTTTTTAACATTTTTCCAATATGCTCATTTATGGATTAAAATAATTCTCAAATAAAGGTTAAAAAAATGATAATAAAATGCTTTCATTTGAATATGTATTGTAAGCTTATATAAATAAGCTTAAAAGAAACGCTTACAATACACTTATTATAAAGCAAAAAATCAACATTTTGTAAGGGTTTAGCTTACAAAAATAAACATAAAAAAAAACTTACTTTAAGTTTATTTTTTCAAGATTATGTTTATCAAAGGCTTACATTTAAAATATTGTTATAAGCTTTAAATAGAAAACTTTAAAAAAGTTGTCTTTTGAAAATTGTTTGTAAGTTTATTTCAAACACTTAAAACCAATGTGTCGTTTCAATTATAAAGCGTTTACTTTCAAGCGTTTTGTAAATGAAAAATCACAAATTTGTAAGCTTAATGTTTATTTGGAAAATCTTTTTATAAATTTATTTCAAGTTTGCTTCGCTGGTTGGGATTTTTAAATCTTATATTGCTAGTAGAAGTGTAACGCAAATTATCAAATACAAAAACAAACAAAATTTTGTGGATAATTTTAATAAAACAAATATACGCGAAGTAAGCAAAGAACCACAGACCGCGTAATTTCCTTCATTCGAGGCGGTAGTAACCACCTAACAGCGAGCGTGGGAAATGGCGGGATTGCCTCACCAACACCGTCCTAATCCATGGTGTCAGGACAACCTTGCCAAAGGATAAATGTTGAGTGGGCGGCTTTTTATAAGTTGCTGATATCTAACGGTCCTCTTTGTTGCCCGGGCAAGGTCGCTTGTATAAGCGCCTTCTCAGCGCATACCGGCTATGCGGATTAGTGACAAAACCTTTACGGTATACTCTTGGGACTAAAACATGACGGGACCGACAGGACGACCGGAACAGCGGAAGAAGAAGCGAGGACGAAAACTGAAATGGCTGGGACGAAAACGGTCATGACGGGGTACAGACCTACCGACATTGGGGGCATGGAATCTGACGAGGACGCTCTACTCGCCTCTAACCGTATCTGAGGGCCCCCCGCGGTAACGGCTTGCCCGCAAACAACAGGAAAGGAGACGGTGCTCAGAAGAGAAACCGCTCCAAAAACGAAAATGCCCCGGGGAAAAATCGAAGAAGCCCAAACGGGATGCCAACAGCAGATCACCGACGTCAATTCAACAAAACTGGGTGCCTGTTAAGGTCGAGTTGTCAAAGCTCGCGATGCGTCGCCTACGTAAGAACCCGGCCGGATCTCGCCGGTTTTCACTTCTCCGAGACCCTCCGGGGGTACAGGGTGATCAGGTGCGCAAACCAGGCCTCTTTGGAATTCCTCACTAAGTGTGTTGCTAAGATTGGTGACGGGTTCAACAACCTGACACCGTAGCTCCTACCAGCGGCAGAGATGCCGAAGAGACCTCTGGCTCGCATTTGGCTACCACCTCTGGAGGACCTGGGGAAGGAAGTACTGAGGTACATCGCGCTGTACAACGGCAACATTCCGCCATATCAGACTGGCAGCTCATAATAAATGAAGGGCCCACGAAATTCGGCTAGCCGATACTGGTCGCGATATGCGAGGAGTCACTCGAGGCTCTGGCGAAGGCTGACCACAAAGTCCCCTCCGCCTTTCGCATGGCCAAGGTGAAGGTTTTCAAGGGCAACCAAACTCCTACTGAAGACGAGCCTGAAGAGGTAGATTGTGCCAGCCAACTACTGCAGGGGGTCACTATCCACGATGGGAATGACAGCGAGGCCTCGTAAGGGAGTTCAGATCAATCTGTAGCACTCAAAAAATACTACAGATAATCTGAACGCCCTCCTGTTCGAGGCGGACATTGACATCAGTATCATCCAGGAGCTCTGGGTCAAAAATGGGAACATAATGGGCTTGATCAACAATAACCCACGAGCATGCATTGTAATCAAAAAAGCGTTTAATACATTCTTATGTTCTAATTACAGCACATCAGATTTAACAGTAGTCAAGCTTGAGGAAGATTGCAATCGGGGAATGTTCCTGGGGTCAGTTAGCATGGCGCATAATAAGCACGCTCCACCCCCCAGCTCGCACGATTCGTCAACCTCACACGAGGATCGCACAAAATCATTTGCTGCGATGCCAAATCCAGAAAAACTTTTAGGGGTAGCAGCATCACAAACGAAAAAGGTGAGTCCCTTTTCAACTACCTACTATACTCGAACCTCGCCAGTTTGGAGAGGTATCAGAGGTGGGAGGAGGTGCTGCCCGGCGATAGTAGACAACTGGAGGGTGTCAAAACAGTCCTCATTCTCTGATCATCACTGGATTTTCTTCGACTTAAAGTGTAAAGCCCCACCTCTCAGGTATAGGAAATCCAGAGGGCGCACTTACAATCGCCTACCACAAACCCCGGTAAGCATCCAAACTAGAAAACCCCTCCTTGGTGGAGTGGAGAGCTCAGTATATTTAGATCGGAACTCAGAAAATTTTTCAATGAGTGCTTCAAAACCAAGATATGGCCATATAACGAAGCACTAAGTCACTACAAAAACGCTATTAGAAAGGCCAGGACAGAGTCGCGGCAAAATTTCTGGTCGTAAATAGCCATAAATCCGCGAGACTCAGTAAGGTTCTGTCAAAAGAAGACATCCGCGGAAGAATCAATGGCGAGGGCTCACAGACACAAATGGAAATGACTAGCCACCCGCTTCTCACAGACGGAGTGCTGGACTCCCTCATAAGCAGGGAAAGGATAACATTCGTTTCAACAGCTTCGCCCCCTTTAACTCACCAGGCCCGGACCGTGTGACTCCGGTAATGCTTCAGAAGCTTGGCGAGCCAGCAGTCCTCTGGCTGGAAACAGTGTTTAGAACCAGCATCCTTAATGCTGAAGGTCCTAGAGAGGCTTGTAGACATCCATATAAGATCGGTTCTAACAGGACAAAATCTTTCTCCGGCACACATGCGTTCATAAAGGTCGGTCAACAGGAACCGGCCTGAACGAGCTCATCGGTACCATAGAAAGATCCTTACACTTCAAAGAATATAACCTCGCAACGTTCCTAGATATAGAGGGAGCCTTCACAGGGAAATACTGTACGAGGAATGTAACGCTGAGGTATAGCGTATAAACCAAATTGTTTTCTTTATTGAAATAATTTGTCTTTCATACAAAATCTTACACTAATACTTACAAATTATTTACAAACTAAAACATATACAAATAGATACCTTACTAATACATACAAACTAAAATGCATAATATGTTGTTGGTTTTTGCGGTCTTTCTTGGTTTTACATATTTGTAAGTTTTGCAAGCTCGAGACCAGAGAAAACAATAATTCGTAATGAAAACTGACAATTAAAATTCATTACGAATTATTGTTTTCTCTGGTCTCGAGCTTGCAAAACTTACAAATGTGTAAAAACAAGAAAGACCGCAAAAACCAACAACATATATTAAGAACCGTAGGACGGGTTTAAGTACATAAATATGTACAAACAAAAAAGTTCAGCACACACATTCGTACGTTTGACCGAAGGTCTAACAACAATGTGTGCTCACTGTTGGCAAAACAACAAACAAACAAAGGGAATAAGTTGAAGTGGAGATAAATGCATTGTGACGTCACAGGGCATCATAGCTTAGTGTGTTAGAGTTTTCTAACAGCGGCTTTGGTGCAGATCTGATCTGATGATGAGCTTGGAAACTCTGAAACATGTAATCCTATCCATCGCTGTGATTTAATAATGTAATTTTACTTCAATTATCAGTTTTTCCCAAAAATTCATTACGAATTATTGTTTTCTCTGGTCTCGAGCTTGCAAAACTTACAAATATGTAAAAACAAGAAAGACCGCAAAAACCAACAACAAATATTAAGAACCGTAGCAAGGGTTTACGTACATAAATATGTACAAAAAAAAAAGTCCAGCGCACACATTCGTACGTTTGACCGAAGGTCTAACAACAATGTGTGCTCACTGTTGGCAAAACAACAAACAAACAAAGGGAATAAGTTGAAGTGGAGATAAATGCATTGTGACGTCACAGGGCATCATAGCTTAGCGTGTTAGAGTTTTCTAACAGCGGCTTTGGTGCAGACCCTGGTTCATATCCCAGTGTCCGAAAAGGGATCTGATGATGAGCTTGGAAACTCTGAAACATGTAATCCTATCCATCGCTGTGATTTAATAATGTAATTTTTCTTCAATTATCACTTTTTCCCAAAAACTGACAATTAAAATTCATTACGAATTATTGTTTTCTCTGGTCTCGAGCTTGCAAAACTTACAAATATATAAAAACAAGAAACGCCGCAAAAACCAACAACAAATATTAAGAACCGTAGCACGGGTTTACGTCCATAAATATGTACAAACAAAAAAGTCCAGCACACACATTCGTACGTTTGACCGAAGGTCTAACAACAATGTGTGCTCACTGTTTGCAAAACAACAAACAAACAAAGGGAATAAGTTGAAGTGGAGATAAATGCATTGTGACGTCACAGGGCATCATAGCTTAGTGTGTTAGAGTTTTCTAACAGCAGCTTTGGTGCAGACACTGGTTCATATCCCAGTGTCCGAAAAGGGATCTGATGATGAGCTTGGAAACTCTGAAACATGCAATCCTATCCATCGCTGTGATTTAATAATGTAATTTTTCTTCAATTATCAATTTTTCCCAAAAACTGGCAACTAAAATTCTTTACGAATTATTGTTTTCTCTGGTCTCGAGCTTGAAAAACTTACAAATATGTAAAATGCATAATTCTAAAATATGCTAAGTCAACATATTATTGCAATAAAAATATAAATATGTCAGTCGCATTGACAAACTGACGTTGTGTTCAGTTGGTCATTGGGACTGTCTTTGGCGGTGTCTTTGACCGTCCGCACAAGTGTACCAAGATCCTCGTTATGTGCGGCATGTGCAGTATTTGTATAAACTCCCGCTGAGTTCAATGTAACTAATTGGGTAGAATGTTGTTTGTATAGATTCATATTTGCTTATACATTATTTATGTGCACATGACAATTAAAGTAAAAAGGGCGATGTGTTTATGTAATGCTACAACTTTGATAACCAATTCAACAGATAATATTCACCATATGTTAGCCAAAACAAAAACCAGCTGAACGAATATTTCGGCCCACTATTTAGCCAAAACCAAAACCATTTGAACAACTATTTCCAACTAGGTGTTAACCAAAACATTAACTGGTTTTGGAAAGGGAAATTTTTTAAGACTGGAAGTATTGAAAAGAACAGCTATAGTTTTTGTTAATGGGAGAGTTCGATAAGTGCAAGGGAGATGCGAAGTCACACATATGGTTAAAATCTTCACACCGCCTGAACAAAAATAGCCACTTTATAGACCATATGAGAAATTAATGAAACCCACTATTTAGCTACATTGGTAACCGGTATGTGGTTTGTAGGGTATATGTATATTCAAATTTAATACACTATTTTTGTTCATACAAAAATATGAACACACAACTCTGCCACTCTAAAATAAGTATATTTATACAGTTTTTACAAGTTGAATTCAACATCTCTCGAAACAATTATTTAAAACTATATAATAAAAAATAAAAACAATTCAAAAAAAAGTTCAACTGAATAATACATGAGAGTTTAGACTCGTGAGACTCCTGGGACACATTTCAAAATAGTCTAGAAACCATAGTATGACCCTTTTAACTCAAAAAATGTATTTAAACGGTGAACAGCCTCTTTATCCTTACTTCCAGAAATATCTGGTTTCGTAGGGTCATTGCTAAGGTTACCAGAAAAACTTGTATGCCTTTTCGTGTGACTCCTGGGACACCCCATATGAATCAATTTAATGAAGGTATACACAAAAATTGCATACCTTTTTTTATTTTATTTTATGCAATTATTTTTATTTTTCTCTGCTTTACTTGAATGACTAGCACATTTTTTTCTATATATGAAAATATAGCTAATGCAGCAATGCAAACATGAACAAACTTTTTCTGCAAAATAGCAAGGTGTGAAGTCAAAGTTATAAGGACGCAAATTTTGGGTTTTTACATATTTTTCTATATTTCTGTTACCATATTAGGAAAATATACACATTTAATTACAGATAACTGAATAAATAGGAATGATTAGCAGCATTTAAAATTTAATGTCGTTTTCCTCTTTTGGATGGAATGTCCCGTATACGCTCTTAGTAAGATTATTGTTCAACAAAAAGGCTAAAGCTTCTTCAGTGGTTTTTGCTTGGATTGAACTTTCAAACAATTTTCGAACTTTTCTTGGTTGCTCAATATTTTTTAAAACAAAACTTATGACTGAATAAAAATCTTTGTTTCCACTTTTACTTGCTGACTAGAGACATGCTATTAACAACGATTCTGGGCTATGTTTTTGATGCGAGTTAATTTTTGAAACTTCACTCCGTTTAGATCGAGACGATTTGTCATAAAATTTAAGACTCGGACGGCCAGGGCGAGGGCGAGAACCCTGCTCATGTATTACACAATCTTCAGTTTCCAGTTCAGGGATACTAAAATTGGAATTCAACCATTCTGCATTCTTTTGTTCGAATCGAGATTTTATTCTACATGCACCGCTATATTTCACATCCCGCTTACCATTTAGAGAGTTAGTTGATAGTTTGAGTATAGAAAAAAACTTTTTGTCCACTTTGGAAATGTCTATATTTTTTTTTTCTGAAAAATATAGTTCATTACTAAATTAATATCTTTTAAATCATCTAACTGCTGAAGAATTTCCCTTGTAGTAAAAAAATGGTAAAAAAGCAGAGTTCAATGAAATGTGTACTTGATATTAATTTAATTACACAAGTTTACAAATTCAGGTCAACTTTTGGATCTGAGCAGATAAGAGCGATTCTTAACTATATTTGATATGCTCAATTCGAATCTGCATTCAGTTTTTCAAGATTGATTCTAGTTTCCGAGATCTCGCATGATAGCACCATTGTGCTGTTATAGCAGCTTTTAAATCGTGGCACTGCTTGATAAGTAAGTAAAAATGGCAGAATGTTCATAAAAGTATGAACATATAACTACGCCGCTCTAAAATAAGTAAATTTATACAGTCCACTAGAATTTAAGATAATATTGTCATACATACATATTTATAAAACAAACACACATACAGTCCAGTTGAGGAAAGATAAGTATAAACAACCCTCATACAAAACAGATAGTTTCTTAATATTCAAGCAATGCCCTTGAACAAACAAACAATAGAATCATAGAACAATAGAACATTAGGAACATTTAGGAACATTAGAACGTTTAGGAACATAGTTTTAAGATTTAGTATATAAGCAAATGTAAAATGGTTTAAGACTCAGAATTAAAATATATTCTACCATCAACACCATTATATAACTAGTAAGGAATTCTAAGTTCGGGTGTAACCGAACATTAAATACCTAGTAGTGATCTGTTTTGGTATCCCAATTTACTCAGGTCTATTTTAATAACGGAAAAGTTGTTATAAAGGCAAGTGATTGTTTTCGATTAAAAACACTTCTTTTGTGAGTGGTAAATTCAATTATCACTAAATAACAAAATATAAATAGCTTTCCTCATGTTCATGAAAGGTATGAAAATAAAAAAAATTTAAAAAAAAAGGCAGTAGGGTGTTAACTACTTGCCCGTAAATCTTGCTTGTTTGTTATTCGATTTGCGTAATTTTTGGCAGGAGTATACTACATACTATTAGGAAGTATCGCATAAAATTTCATTGAAATACATTTTTCAAATTCCAAGCAATCGCTTTTGAAAATAGCAGAGCTTTTATGCTAAAAAGTGGGCGGCGCCACGCCTACTTCACAAAAATCCACAAAATTTTTTTACAGTTTAGTTTTGTTTAAAAAGCCTATTATGTGTGTAAAATCTTATTTATATAACGTATACAATTATGGAAATATCGCGATGTTAATTTTACGAAGAAATTTTTTAGAACTATGTTCAAAAAGTGGGCGTGTCCATTCACCGATTTTGTTTATTTTTAGCTTTATATGTTGAACACTTTCTCTAAATATCGTTTCAATAAGTCAATTTTTACCGGAGTTATGGCATGGAAAGTTTTGTGGAATAATCCCCCATAAAGGGGCGGGGCCACGCCCATTTTCCAAAAATTTGGTGCTTTCGACTTTCTTTGCCCACGAACACTTTAGGGGTGAAATAGAAATGATATACAGCTAGTTTAAGCAAAGTTATAGCATATTCAATATATCCATGATCCTTTTCAAAATCTTTCGTATAAAATTGGGCGTGGACCTAATCCGATTTCGCTAATTTTTTTCCGAAATATTGCCTGTATTAATATAAATATGTGTGCTGAATTTTATTTGCCTATCTTGAGCGGTTTTTGATTTATGATTAATAATATTTCCAAATTTGACTTAATCAAAAGTGGGCGGTGCCACGCCCTTTTTTAAAAATTTCTTCAAAAATGTATTTCTTGCCTTAACGCTAAGGTACACACCAAATTTTATCCTTATAGGTGTATTATGTACTGAATAATCACTCTTTTTGTATTTTCGAAAATATTATATATATAGAAAGTGGGCGTGGCTTTTAACCGATTTTGCCTATTTTCAATACCGTTCAGAGATATGTAAAAAGGAACCTGCATACCAAGTTTCATTGAGATATCTCAAGATTTACTCAAGTTATCGTGTTCACAGACGGACGGACGGACGGGCGGACGGACGGACATGGCTCAATCAATTTCTCTTCTCCTCCTGAACATTTTGATATATATAAGTCAATATCTATCTCGATTCGTTTATGCCGTTACATACTACCGTTAGGCGAATGAAGTTAATATACCTTGTGTGCGAAGCACTACTAGGTATAAAAATAAAAATGCAGAGACAGTGTTGCAAAGTTGATCCAAAGTGTTTTTGTTACGTTTGTGGTGGTTATATGATTAAAAGTGGCAACATAATAACAAATGCGCTCAAAGATGCGTATCTGCACTACTTTGGTTTCAGAGTAGCAGACACTCATAAGTCATGGAGACCGAAATTTATTTGTAACGCATGCAAAACAAAGCTGTATAAGTGGTCATTGGGAGAACGTGAGTACTTTTCCCTTGCAAAGCCAGCGACATGAAGATGATTGCTACTTTTGTTTGATGAAAGTTACGGGTATAAATGCAACAAAATTAGCAAAATATAATTATCCTGATGTATCATCAGTATCCAAGCCGCTTCCACGTACTAATGACCCATTGTCAGCATACCTACAGTGACATTACCAGTACTACATTGAACGGCAGTTGCGGATCCAGTTCCATTGTCAACAGTAATATCTGAGTCCGGGGAATCAAGTTGTACTAAATTTCGCATGGGAAACGAGAGAAACGTTCTGTCACAAGCACAACCTAATGATTGGATAAGAGATTTTGAACTATCCAAGGAAAAGGCCGAGATCCACACTTCTCGTATACAACAATTTAAATTTGTGTCATGATGATTAAGGTGATATATTGTAGAACACGTCATGAACTATTTTTCAAACACTATACCAAGAAAGACAGTATATGCTACTGCAACGACATTCCTGGTTTATTCGAAGAGTTATTTCAAACATATTATTCAAAAGAGTGGCGATTGTTCATAGACAGCAATAAACTGAGTTTGAAGGCTGTATTATTGCATATTGGTAACAAAAAGCCTTCTATCCCGATCGCACATGCAGTAAATACAAAAGAAACCTACGAGGAAATTGCAAAAACTACTTAAATTAATCAAATATGAAGAGCATGATTGAAAAATATGTTCTGATCTGAAAGTCGCTGCAATTCTATGCGGTCTAAAAAGTGGCTACACCAAGCACTAGCGCTTCCTCTGCAAGTGGAATAGCCGATCTCATAAGGACCACTACGTCAGAAGGGATTGGCCGGAAAGAGTCGAGGCTACCGTTGTTGTGGATAGCATCAAATACACCACTCTTGTCAAGAAAGAGAAAATCATACTTCCACCCTTGCACATCAAGATCGGTCTCATTAAAAACTTAGTAAAGGCTTTGGACAAAGAAGGCGAAGCATTCGACTATTTGAAAACAATTTTTCCACATATTTATCAAGCCAAGGTAAAGGAAGTTATTTTTGTAAGTTTAAAAAAAGTTAAAAATATGGGTAATTTCATTCATAAATTGAACTTTTAACTCAATACACACACGGCATAGCTAGATATTTCACTCTTTATACCATACATACGTGTTGAGGTATACGTTGAAGTTGCGCAAGCTGGGTATTTTTATTTCATCACTTATAACATACGTAGTTTTGCATCGATTTTCTTCGATGATAGCTTATCTTTTTTCGAATTAAACAGAGCTTTATGTAAAAAAAAATCAGGAAAAAAAATGTGGTTTTGGAATGCTGCCCTCGCAAAGAGTAATTTTTTTTTCATAAAAAAAAGAAAAATGTGAAATGATAAGCTAATATCTCGAAAACTATCTGTTTGAACAAAAAACAATGTACAATGCAATTATATCAAATTTTATCGTCGTTTTGGTTCTGTAAACCTTTTTGCAATTGCTTCACCTGGTCGTAAGATATACGTAATTAAAGGGAGCCATCTTTTTGGTTCTTTCGAATAATGGTAAATTGCAAATACGTATCTCAAAAACGGTACCATAGAATCAAAAATGAACTCCATTTTCGAAATCAGCGGGTGATTTTACATACGAGTTTCATAACTGCTTCCAGTGTCATTATTACACGAGACAGTCAGTGGTGCCAGATCGTGGGAAATTACCCTTTTTGAGGGATATTTCACTAAAAAATTATGTAAAAGGGAAAAAAGGGACATTTTGTCCTCGTTCATATAAAAAAGGGATATTTTGGTTGTGGAACTGATTATATGTATATAACTGATGAGAGTTAAACTCAAAATAATCGGCAACGTTTGAAGGTTCATACTGCACTTTGAATCAAATTTTTATTAGCACTGAACCTTGATATGTTGTGTAGTTGGCAACTATGGAAACAGCTGTGATTCGCTGTCATTAGCAATATTTTCAAACATGTTGGCAGGAAGAAGAAGAATACAGATGTTGGTTGTAATCTGTGCCGGACGATGAATACAAAGCGTTTTGTAAGGCATGCAATGTAACGTTTCAAAGTGGAAAAACTGAAATACAACGTCGCAGCAGCGGAGTGAAACACAAACAAAAGGTTTTGGCGATTAAGACTACGCACGACATAACTAAATTTGCTAGCTCTTCCTCAGATAGCACGAAAAGAGCAGAAATAATTAAGAACGTATTAGCGTCAACAGAAGACAGCGAAACTGTTGAAGAAATGCGAAATAAAAAATTTTCACTACTGGTGGATGAAAGCACCGATATGGCTAACAACAAGAATGTGTGGTTCTTAGCTAGGTACATAGGTAGTGAAGGAAATACTGTAACCAAGTTATTGGACCTAATAACAATTGAAGGTGCAGACAGTTTTATTTAATAAGTTCTCGGCAATGATGCATGCGAAAAATATACCAATTGAAAACATAACAGTCATCAGTATCCAAGCCAGTTCCACGTACTGCTAATGATCCATTGCCAGTTTATCGAAGTATAAGTGCCAACGTCCTGGAAATTTTAACTCCATCACCCCCGAGCAGTGAAACCGATTTTGTCATGGAAGGGCCACATTGAATTTCGCAAGATGAACTAAGAGATTTGATTCGTGTCTTGAGTTTGCCCAAACAAAAAGCAGAGTTGCTAGCATCACGGCTGCAGCAATGGAAAAATCTAGACTCTCGAACACAAGTTACTGTATACAGAAACAGAAATGAGGCACTTTGACCGTTCTTCAAAAAAGAAGACAACATAAGTTTGTGTAACGATATTAATGGTTTATTTAATGAAATGAATGCACAATACGATCGAAACGAATGGCGTTTATTCATTGATGGTTCCAAATATAGCCTAAAAGCTGCTCTTCTCCACAACGGGAATAACAAGCCATCTATTCCGATTGCTCATGCAGTACAAACGAAGGAATGCTACGAAACAATGCGGAAGATCCTGTGCTTCATCAAATACAATGATCATAAATGGAAAATATGTGGTGATCTAAAGCTATAAACATTAATTCCAATTAAATCGAAAACACTTATTTTTTATATTATTTCAACAGGTTATTGGCATCTTAACTGGGATGCAATCTGGATTCACCAAATTTTATTGTTTCTTATGCTTGTATTATGTGAGGAAAGAATGGCAAAGTCGTACTCAATAGGAGCCTGGACAGCAACACGTCTCCGCTGAACCACTTGTAAATCCACAAGACATTTTCCTGCCACCTCTTCACAATAAACTTGGCCTTATAAAGAACTTCGTCAAAGCATTATATTAGAAAACTAATGGCTGATAAAGAATTAACAAATGTTTTACGACCGATGAAGCAGCCGCGTGGGCATATTTTCAAAATATCGTTCACCACTTTCTTGGTAATCACAAATCCCCTAATTTTGAGGAAATTATTGGCGATATGTTGGAAAATTATCGAAAGATTGGAGCTCGGACGTCTCTAAAGGTGCATTTTCAGTGACAGGTAATAGTGTCACTGGTAATAGTGTCAATTGACACTATTTCCGTGGTAAATTGGAAATAGTGTCAAGTGACACTATTGCGCTTTCGAAATGGAATTAATAAGAAAATGGAAGATAAGTCATTGACACTATTTCCAAACTGAAATGGAAATAGTGTCAAAAGTGCTAAAAACGGGTCTACCACATTATCCCCAAAATCAAAATCCCCAAAGGAAAAATCCCTAAAATCAGAATCCCCAACACGAAATCCCCATTTTATGTGTGAAATAAATTCAAATTATGTATTGGATAGGTAATTATGCTACCTTTCAATTGAGGTACCACTGTTGTGGGTGCAAAACCGCGTATGTGCAAAATTTTAAATTTAATTTAAAAAACAACCCTGGGCTACATTATGCCAAGTCCTTCTGCGTAGTACACCATTCTGCGTAGGCGGTCTTCGGCCGCGCTTATTATATATAACCGCTGCCTAAAATAGCAATAGTGTCAATTGACACTATTTCCATTTCCAAAAGCGCAATAGTGTCAATTGACACTATTACCTGTCACCGCATTTTCTGCATTTCCATCTCGATTTCTTTCCCGAAAACTTGGGACGAACAGGGATCAAGATCTAGCCAAAATTGGACGATACCAAGGATTTTGGGATGAAGACATGATGAGCGACTATTGTTGGACTCTAATACGCGAAACAGATACTAAATAATACAAAAGGCAAAGTTCCACCAATCTTCATTTCTGATTTGTTACTTTTAAGTTAATAAAATGAATATTATTTGACAAAAATCTATAAAATGAATTTAAATTTTGTTGAAAGTTACAAAAAAAAATACCCAAAAATAGAGTTTCTGCCAGATCTGTCTAATATTTTGCTAAAAGTGTTTGCTATTAAACACGCTAATTTTAGGAAAAAAAATTATCCTGATTTTCACAACTTCGTACAAAAAAACCATTTTCAAAATCAAAATTTTTTCAAAATTCGACCAAATTTCGACTTTGGCCAGCTATTGCTCAGCGATGGTTTGACCTTTTCCTACATATTATACGTCGTTAGAAGCGTATTTCCTTTTCTAAAACCTATTGCTTCGGTTCGTCGCTTTTGTAAAATTGGCGAAACGATTTTTTGAATGAAGTGATACCTAAAAAAACACAAAATTACCGATATCTCGAAATCTTAAATCAAGCTTAAATACGGAATGCAGACTCGGATTCAGCGTCATAAATTTACTTAAAAACCACTTTTGGTTGCCCAGATCCAAAACCGTGCATACTTGTGTTATCGGGCTCTTAATAAAGTAACTGTTAGGGATATTTACCCGTTGCCATTAATTGACGACTGTATTGAGTTTTTAGAAAATAAGGAATTTTTCTCCATATTGGATCTAAAAAGTGGCTTCCACCAGGTACAGATGTGACCTGAATCCATTCCGTACACTGCTTTCGTGACCCCAAATGGTCAGTACGAATTTTTAAAAATGCCATTTGGTCTAAAAAACGCTCCGGGTGTATTTCAGCGTTTTATTAACACTGTATTCCGTGATTTGATCGATAACAAGAAAATTTTAATATATATGGATGATATCGTTGTTGCCCTTAATAACTTTGAGGAACACAAAGCCCTATTGAAAACTGTGTTAGATCGACTATCTTTAAGAGGGCTTAAACTAAACTTAGATAAAACTAAATTCGGATTTCAGAAAATTTAGTACCTGGGATAAGAGGTTTCATATTCGGAGTATTGTCAAGTTTCCAGTGCCGCAAAACCAATTGCAGTTACAATCTTGTACTGGCTTATTTTCCTATTTTCGCCGTTTTGTTCCTGAATTCTCCCAGATTGCTAAGTCACTAAAAAATCTATTGAAATGTAATTCTAAATTCGATTTTGACGACAAGTGTCTTGTCTAAAGTCCCGGCTAACAAATGGTCCCATCTTGGCAATATACAATCCGACAAAAGAGACTGAGCTTCATTGTGATGCTAGCTCGATTGGATTTGTAGCCGTTTTGATGCAGCGACAGGATGATAAAAAAATGCATCCCATTTCCTACTTTTCGAAAACTGCGTCCACGGCCGAGTCAAGATACCACAGTTTCGAGCTTGAAATATTAACTATAATTTATGCGTTGAGGCGATTTAGAACCTATTTAGAGGGTACACCATTACTGATTTTAATTCGTTAGCCATGACCTTAGAAAGAAGGCAATTAATTTCACGGATACTAGATGGGCTCTTGAACTTGAGAATTTTAATTATAAGATAGAGCATAGGAAAGGATCGTCTATGGGGCATGTTGATGCATTAAGTAGGACTCAGATCGCACACATAATTAATGCAGATGAAATCGAATTTCGAATCAGAGTAGCCCAAGAGCGCGATGAAACTATCAAGGACCTTCGGAAGGGTCTTGAGGATGGATTAGTTAAGGATTTTGATTTAGTAGATGGTATAGTTTGCAGGTCTCAGCCCAATGGGAAATACTTGTTTTACGTACCCACTGAAATGGAATCCAATGTCATGAGATCTATTCGTGAGAAGGTGGGACATCAGTCAGTCGATAAAACCATAAGCAAATTAACTCTTTATTATTGGTTCCCTAATATGAGGAAAAAAGTAGAAATATTTGTAAGAAATTATTTAAAGTGTCTGATGTATATGGGGCCTCCACAAACTAGTGAAAGAAACTTACATGTAATCGCTAAGACTCCCCTTCCGTTTGATGCACTTCATATTGATCACTTTGGTCCACTGCCGTCTATCCATTCGAAACGTAAACACATATTAGTTGTAGTTGATGCGTTTACAAAGTTCGTGAAGCTTTATCCAACTAACTCGACTAGTACCAGAGAAGTAACCGCAGCCGACCAACACGCACAATAAGTGACAGGGGCACCTGCTTTACATCTTTAGAATTTAATGACTTCTTATCAACACATAATATCGCTCATGTAAAGGTAGCCGTCGCTTCTCCTCAAGCCAACGGGCAAGTGGAGCGCGTTAATAGGGTCCTTAAGACAATGTTAGGCAAAATAACTGATCCTATACAGCATGCTGAGTGGTGTAAGAAGTTATAAGAAGTAGAATACGCTATAAATAATTAAGTTCACAGTACCTGCCAGGATACTCCTAGCAGGCTTTTGTTTGGTATAGAACAACGAAGTACGGTGTTAGATGAACTTACTGAATATCTCCAGGAAGTAGTATGTTCCGATCCTGAAAGAGTCCGCTTCGTCGACCAGGTACACAGATGGTTGGCGTCGCGTCGTGGGGCCACACCATACGCCGAGCAAACATTAGACATGTCAGGGTCATGACTGACCGCAGGTGGTACTTTTCGCTGGATAAAGACAGTGGCCACCCCGGGGCTGACAAAGAAGTTTACCGAGTATGTGTGGGTGCTGTGGAGTGGCCGCTGGTGCACGTTTGGATAAAATGACAGAGGAATTTAGAAGTCAAAGCCATCACCTTAGTTTTAATGGCGTTAGTAATATTGTTAGAGTGGTGTTTTGAATGCTAGCCCAATTTTTAATAATTGTTTACAACCGGTGCCGATGCTAATGCGCGTCCAAAAATATTTAAAATATTAGATCTCCGGAGGCGGATTCCCATTCCTGGCATCCAAACGCATCTTTTGATACCCCTCCCGACATTTTTAGATAAATATTAGCAATCGGGACTGATCGCAACAATTACCATGCAAACATATCAAAAAACATCATCAGAGCACAACAACAAAATAAAGCGAGCGTTTACTACTTTTATATACGAGTTTTACTTAAATTTTTAATAATTTTAACAAAAAATCGCGGAAGTTAATCTTATATTGTTTGCAAATAAAAAACAAGCAGTTATCCGCCAACAAAATTGCAACGTAGAAAAACGGAGCTACAATCGAAGAGTATGTAGCAGAATTGTAAGTTTCGAAGTTGAACTTAGCGGAATTGAATCTTAGCGCATCATTCTGTATTGCGAACGAAAGCTCAGACGAACGATTCGTCTCCTTACGATTTCGTCTAGCAAGCGTATTCTCTATAATTTTCTTTTGCCTATGAGTTTTTGACAACTAATTCATTTAATTTTTTTGAAAAAATTGTTTTTTTGTTGCTTCCATCGTCTTACATATTGCAAACAGGCGAACGACTCGTCTCTGAGGCGAAACGAAAGTTCGTTTCGTTATAGAGAATGAGGCCCTTAGAATGCCAAAGTTGCTAAACGGGGAAATTTTCGGTCCAGGTCGAAATGCAGAATAGGGGTGAATATGCCTATAGATCTTCAAATCAGCAATATTTTAATGAAGCACAGTAATAATATCAAACTAATGTGGGTGCCTGCACACATCGGTATATGTACATGGTAACGAAATGGCTGATAAGTGAGCGAAGGATGCAGCAAACGAACCTCTGCATACATCTGACCATCTTACCTATAACAAAATAAGGCGACTAGCTAGAAAAGCTATCCATGATGCCCAATCATATGACTGGACTAACTACAATCACCATTATAAAGTATCCAACCCACGTGGCAAGAAACTATATTACCCCACTAACTGTTCCAGCAATAATAAGATAACAACATTCGTATGACTTCGAGTTGGACACACAATTTCTACACGCGCTTACATCCTAAATAGCTCACAGAAGCCTAACTGCCCGTTTTGCGAAGATAGCGATTTTAGCGTTACGCACATCCTAGATGACTGCCCAGGCTTACAACAGAAATTCAGTATTTGGCAGCAGTGTACCATTAAGGTGGATCGACGAAAAAAGTGTTTCCAGTCCACCCCTAGGATTAAAGATATTTTGAAGGCGATCCCAAAAAAATAATTTTTTTTTTTCCACGTTTCCCCGATGGGCTATTTACTTTTTTTGACACTACGTCGCCATTTTAAGTCCGATTTTAATGAGCCGTACACCGTTGTTCATGGCTTGGAAGCCGCCACAATTCCTCCCTTAATAATTTTTTATTCTGAGTTCAAATTCTAGTAGTGACTGTCGGTATCCCGTTTCACATCATACCTAAATTCCATTTTTTTTAGTCTGTCGAAAAGGCCTTTAAATTCTGTGAAACTTTTCCTTTAACAGTTACTACTTTTGTTCATAACTAAAAAAGTTATAAAGGTTTCAAAAATCCCAAATATAGCCCTGCGTTAAATTTGGCATAGTTGTTTTTTTACTAGAATTGGCAACACTCGTTACTATTACTTTTAGTTAAATGTTTTTTGTTTATGCTTACTCAATTTTCTCTATGATAATATTTCAGTTTTTTAGTTTTTTTCTCTCTCCTCAATAATTTTTTTTAAATTATACAGGCTATTATTTTAAACATTTTTTTTGCTTTTTTATATTATATATTATTTATATTAAATTTTGGCTGGACTCAAGCTTGCTATAAAAAATGCATTCAAATGCACGGAACTATAATTTTTACATAAATAGAGGAAAAAACAAGAATTTGTCATAGAGAAGACCATGATACAAATACTTATAAGGTAGAACCGTATATGACATCTATGACAATTATTCACAAAATCCTAAATTCTCAGTAGCTCACAAACATTTCTCAAACAACAACAAATACGAACATTTTTCTATGTTTATTTTTTGATTTACTTTTGTTTGGCATTTCATAGAGAAAATTGATAATCATAAACAAAAAACATTTAACTAAAAGTAATAGTAACCAGTGTTGCCAATTCTAGTAAAAAAAAATTTGGCATAGTTGCCAAATTTAACACAGGGTTATATTTGGATTTTTGAAACCTTTATATCTTTTTTAGCTATGAACAAAAGTAGTAACTGTTAAAGAAAAAGTTTCACAGAATTTAAAGGCCTTTTCGACAGACTAAAAAAAAAATGGAATTTCGGTATGATGTGAAACGAGATACCGACAGTCACTACTAGAATTTGAACTCAGAATAAAAAATGATTAAGGGAGGAATTGTGGCGGTTTCAAAGCCATGAACAACGGTGTACGGCTCATTAAAATCGGACTTAAAATGGCGACGTAGTGTCAAAAAAAGTAACAAGCCCATCGGGGGGCGGGGCAAAAAAAAAAAATAATTTTTTTGGGATCGCCTTCAAAATATCTTTAATCCTAGGGACATCAGTCAGTCGATAAAACCATAAGCAAATTAACTCTTTATTATTGGTTCCCTAATATGAGGAAAAAAGTAGAAATATTTGTAAGAAATTATTTAAAGTGTCTGATGTATATGGGGCCTCCACAAACTAGTGAAAGGAACTTACATGTAATCGCTAAGACTCCCCTTCCGTTTGATGCACTTTGGTCCACTGCCGTCTATCCATTCGAAACGTAAACACATATTAGTTGTAGTTGATGCGTTTACAAAGTTCGTGAAGCTTTATCCAACTAACTCGACTAGTACCAGAGAAGTAACCGCAGCCGACCAACACGCACAATAAGTGACAGGGGCACCTGCTTTACATCTTTAGAATTTAATGACTTCTTATCAACACATAATATCGCTCATGTAAAGGTAGCCGTCGCTTCTCCTCAAGCCAACGGGCAAGTGGAGCGCGTTAATAGGGTCCTTAAGACAATGTTAGGCAAAATAACTGATCCTATACAGCATGCTGAGTGGTGTAAGAAGTTATAAGAAGTAGAATACGCTATAAATAATTAAGTTCACAGTACCTGCCAGGATACTCCTAGCAGGCTTTTGTTTGGTATAGAACAACGAAGTACGGTGTTAGATGAACTTACTGAATATCTCCAGGAAGTAGTATGTTCCGATCCTGAAAGAGATTTACCATCCATACGCAAACACGCTTCTGATGCTTTGAAAGCCAGACAAGATTATGACTCAAGGCGGCAAGCTGCAAAGAGCTCTGGGGCTAAGGAATAAGCTGTGGGAGATTATATTGCAATTAGGAATGTGGGTACAACCGTAGAAACGAATAATAAATTTATACCAAAGTACAAGGGACCTTACGTGGTTCACAAGGTGCTAGGAAATGACCGACACGTTATCCGCGACATTGAAAATTGTCAGCTGACTCAATGGAGACAGTCCAAAGCAAGACCCTTTACAAAACGATTAGCTAAGCCATTTTAATTAGATGATCGAGGCCGAGCTGTAAACTTAGTTTATAATTGATTGATGTAACCTTAGTGTAAGACTAGTGATAAGGTAACTCCAAATATAACTTTAGCAATAAGAATAAAATGTGGGAACACTGAAAAAAGAGGAGGGCCGAACACTTTCGGCGATGAAATAAAAGGAAAAAGCTTGTTTGCAAATACCAAAAGAGTTAATCTGATTTTATTTAAACGCCGCAGACTAATCAAATTATAATTTATACTTGTAAACGTAATTACATATGTTTGAGCATTTTTAAACAAATTTGGGGAAATTTTATACACCAATTGATAGATTGTAGTAGACAACAAAGGACCAACAAAAAGCAAGAGGGCACTGTTGGTGGATGTTACCGCATCGTCAGTAGGTAGCTGGCATTTTCAATAGTTGGTGCTAGAAGAGTCCTCTTCGTCGACCAGGTACACAGATGGTTGGCGTCGCGTCGTGGGTCCACACCATACGCCGAGCAAACATTAGACATGTCAGGGTCATGACTGACCGGAGGTGGTATTTTTCGCTGGATAAAGACAGTGGCCACCCTGGAGCTGACAAAGAAGTTTACCGAGTATGTGTGGGTGCTGTGGAGTGGCCGCTGGTGCACGTTTGGATAAAATGACAGAGGAATTTAGAAGTTAAAGCCATCACCTTAGTTTTAATGGCGTTAGTAATATTGTTAGAGTGGTGTTTTGAATGCTAGTCCAATTTTTAATAATTGTTTACAACCGGTGCCGATGCTAATGCGCGTCCAAAAACATTTAAAATATTAGGTCTCCGGAGGCGGATTCCCATTCCTGGCATCCAAACGCATCTTTTGATACCCCTCCCGACATTTTTGGATAAATATTAGCAATCGGCACTGATCGCAACAATTACCCTGCAAACATATCAAAAAACATCATCAGAGCACAAAAACAAAATAAAGCGAGCGTTTTACTACTTTTATATACGAGTTTTACTTAAATTTTTAATAATTTTAACAAAAAATCGCGGAAGTTAATCTTATATTGTTTGCAAATAAAAAACAAGCAGTTATCCGCCAACAAAATTGCAACGTAGAAAAACGGAGCTACAATCGAAGAGTATGTAGCAGAATTGTAAGTTTCGAAGTTGAACTTAGCGGAATTGAATCTTAGCGCATCATTCTGTATTGCGAACGAAAGCTCAGACGAACGATTCGTCTCCTTACGATTTCGTCTAGCAAGCGTATTCTCTATAATTTTCTTTTGCCTATGAGTTTTTGACAACTAATTCATTTAATTTTTTTGAAAAAATTGTTTTTTTGTTGCTTCCATCGTCTCTCTAAGTTCGTTTCGTTATAGAGAATGAGGCCCTTTGAATGCCAAAGTTGCTAAACGTAGAAATTTTCGGTCCAGGTCGAAATGCAGAATAGGGGTGAATATGCCTATAGATCTTCAAATCAGCAATAGGTATTTTAATGAAGCACAGTAATAATATGAAACTAATGTGGGTGCCTGCACACATCGGTATATGTACATGGTAACGAAATGGCTGATAAGTGAGCGAAGGATGCAGCAAACGAACCTCTGCATACATCTGACCATCTTACCAATAACAAAATAAGGCGACTAGCTAGAAAATCTATCCATGATGCCCAATCATATGACTGGACTAACTACAATCACCATTATAAAGTATCCAACCCACGTGGCAAGAAACTATAATACTCCACCAACTGTTCCAGCAATAATAAGATAACAACATTCGTATGACTTCGAGTTGGACACACAATTTCTACACGCGCTAACATCCTAAATAGCTCACAGAAGCCTAACTGCCCGTTTTGCGAAGATAGCGATTTTAGCGTTACGCACATGACTGCCCAGGCTTACAACAGAAATTCAGTATTTGGCAGCAGTGTACCATTAAGGTGGATCGACGAAAAAAGTGTTTCCAGTCCACCCCTAGGATTAAAGATATTTTGAAGGCGATCCCAAAAAAATTATTTTTTTTTTTCCACGCCCCCCCGATGGGCTATTTACTTTTTTTGACACTACGTCGCCATTTTAAGTCCGATTTTAATGAGCCGTACACCGTTGTTCATGGCTTGGAAGCCGCCACAATTCCTCTCTTAATCATTTTTTATTCTGAGTTCAAATTCTAGTAGTGACTGTCGGTATCCCGTTTCACATCATACCGAAATTCCATTTTTTTTTTAGTCTGTCGAAAAGGCCTTTAAATTCTGTGAAACTTTTTCTTTAACAGTTACTACTTTTGTTCATAGCTAAAAAAGTTATAAAGGTTTCAAAAATCCCAAATATAACCCTGTGTTAAATTTGGCATAGTTGTTTTTTTACTAGAATTGGCAACACTCGTTACTATTACTTTTAGTTAAATGTTTTTTGTTTATGCTTACTCAATTTTCTCTATGATAATATTTCAGTTTTTTAGTTTTTTTCTCTCTCCTCAATAATTTTTTTTAAATTATACAGGCTATTATTTTAAAAATTTTTTTTGCTTTTTATATTATATATTATTTATATTAAATTTTGGCTGGACTCAAGCTTGCTATAAAAAATGCATTCAAATGCACGGAACTATAATTTTTACATAAATAGAGGAAAAAGCAAGAATTTGTCATAGAGAAGACCATGATACAAATACTTATAAGGTAGAACCGTATATGACATCTATGACAATTATTCACAAAATCCTAAATTCTCAGTAGCTCACAAACATTTCTCAAACAACAACAAATACGAACAAATTATAATTTATACTTGTAAACGTAATTACATATGTTTGAGCATTTTTAAACAAATTTGGTGAAATTTTATACACCAATTGATAGATTGTAGTAGACAACAAAGGACCAACAAAAAGCAAGAGGGCACTGTTGGTGGATGTTACCGCATCGTCAGTAGGTAGCTGGCATTTTCAATAGTTGGTGCTAGAAGAGTCCTCTTCGTCGACCAGGTACACAGATGGTTGGTGTCGCGTCGTGGGGCCACACCATACGCCGAGCAAACATTAGACATGTCAGGGTCATGACCAGGGGTGGGCACGACCACATAGACATGTTTGCAGAAATGCGAGTGTGTTGAATTATTAATTCAGTTTGATTTTAGCGCTTGCGAAGGTAACACGTACCACGCGCAGTTGCTATCAGACTAACAACAACAACGTCAGACAATGGGCGATCGTAAAATACGTACATGTTTACGAAAATGTTTAAGGTCGAATGGGAAATGGAGTTTTTTTTGTTTTAAACGCTATAAGTAAAATATCTTTAATCCTAGGGACATCAGTCAGTCGATAAAACCACAAGCAAATTAACTCTTTATTATTGGTTCCCTAATATGAGGAAAAAAGTAGAAATATTTGTAAGAAATTATTTAAAGTGTCTGATGTATATGGGGCCTCCACAAACTAGTGAAAGGAACTTACATGTAATCGCTAAGACTCCCCTTCCGTTTGATGCACTTTGGTCCACTGCCGTCTATCCATTCGAAACGTAAACACATATTAGTTGTAGTTGATGCGTTTACAAAGTTCGTGAAGCTTTATCCAACTAACTCGACTAGTACCAGAGAAGTAACCGCAGCCGACCAACACGCACAATAAGTGACAGGGGCACCTGCTTTACATCTTTAGAATTTAATGACTTCTTATCAACACATAATATCGCTCATGTAAAGGTAGCCGTCGCTTCTCCTCAAGCCAACGGGCAAGTGGAGCGCGTTAATAGGGTCCTTAAGACAATGTTAGGCAAAATAACTGATCCTATACAGCATGCTGAGTGGTGTAAGAAGTTATAAGAAGTAGAATACGCTATAAATAATTAAGTTCACAGTACCTGCCAGGATACTCCTAGCAGGCTTTTGTTTGGTATAGAACAACGAAGTACGGTGTTAGATGAACTTACTGAATATCTCCAGGAAGTAGTATGTTCCGATCCTGAAAGAGATTTACCATCCATACGCAAACACGCTTCTGATGCTTTGAAAGCCAGACAAGATTATGACTCAAGGCGGCAAGCTGCAAAGAGCTCTGGGGCTAAGGAATAAGCTGTGGGAGATTATATTGCAATTAGGAATGTGGGTACAACCGTAGAAACGAATAATAAATTTATACCAAAGTACAAGGGACCTTACGTGGTTCACAAGGTGCTAGGAAATGACCGACACGTTATCCGCGACATTGAAAATTGTCAGCTGACTCAATGGAGACAGTCCAAAGCAAGACCCTTTACAAAACGATTAGCTAAGCCATTTTAATTAGATGATCGAGGCCGAGCTGTAAACTTAGTTTATAATTGATTGATGTAACCTTAGTGTAAGACTAGTGATAAGGTAACTCCAAATATAACTTTAGCAATAAGAATAAAATGTGGGAACACTGAAAAAAGAGGAGGGCCGAACACTTTCGGCGATGAAATAAAAGGAAAAAGCTTGTTTGCAAATACCAAAAGAGTTAATCTGATTTTATTTAAACGCCGCAGACTAATCAAATTATAATTTATACTTGTAAACGTAATTACATATGTTTGAGCATTTTTAAACAAATTTGGGGAAATTTTATACACCAATTGATAGATTGTAGTAGACAACAAAGGACCAACAAAAAGCAAGAGGGCACTGTTGGTGGATGTTACCGCATCGTCAGTAGGTAGCTGGCATTTTCAATAGTTGGTGCTAGAAGAGTCCTCTTCGTCGACCAGGTACACAGATGGTTGGCGTCGCGTCGTGGGTCCACACCATACGCCGAGCAAACATTAGACATGTCAGGGTCATGACTGACCGGAGGTGGTATTTTTCGCTGGATAAAGACAGTGGCCACCCCGGAGCTGACAAAGAAGTTTACCGAGTATGTGTGGGTGCTGTGGAGTGGCCGCTGGTGCACGTTTGGATAAAATGACAGAGGAATTTAGAAGTTAAAGCCATCACCTTAGTTTTAATGGCGTTAGTAATATTGTTAGAGTGGTGTTTTGAATGCTAGTCCAATTTTTAATAATTGTTTACAACCGGTGCCGATGCTAATGCGCGTCCAAAAACATTTAAAATATTAGGTCTCCGGAGGCGGATTCCCATTCCTGGCATCCAAACGCATCTTTTGATACCCCTCCCGACATTTTTGGATAAATATTAGCAATCGGCACTGATCGCAACAATTACCCTGCAAACATATCAAAAAACATCATCAGAGCACAAAAACAAAATAAAGCGAGCGTTTTACTACTTTTATATACGAGTTTTACTTAAATTTTTAATAATTTTAACAAAAAATCGCGGAAGTTAATCTTATATTGTTTGCAAATAAAAAACAAGCAGTTATCCGCCAACAAAATTGCAACGTAGAAAAACGGAGCTACAATCGAAGAGTATGTAGCAGAATTGTAAGTTTCGAAGTTGAACTTAGCGGAATTGAATCTTAGCGCATCATTCTGTATTGCGAACGAAAGCTCAGACGAACGATTCGTCTCCTTACGATTTCGTCTAGCAAGCGTATTCTCTATAATTTTCTTTTGCCTATGAGTTTTTGACAACTAATTCATTTAATTTTTTTGAAAAAATTGTTTTTTTGTTGGTTCCATCGTCTTACATATTGCAAACAGGCGAACGACTCGTTTCTGAGGCGAAACGAAAGTTCGTTTCGTTATAGAGAATGAGGCCCTTTGAATGCCAAAGTTGCTAAACGGAGAAATTTTCGGTCCAGGTCGAAATGCAGAATAGGGGTGAATATGCCTATAGATCTTCAAATCAGCAATAGGTATTTTAATGAAGCACAGTAATAATATGAAACTAATGTGGGTGCCTGCACACATCGGTATATGTACATGGTAACGAAATGGCTGATAAGTGAGCGAAGGATGCAGCAAACGAACCTCTGCATACATCTGACCATCTTACCAATAACAAAATAAGGCGACTAGCTAGAAAATCTATCCATGATGCCCAATCATATGACTGGACTAACTACAATCACCATTATAAAGTATCCAACCCACGTGGCAAGAAACTATATTACTCCACTAACTGTTCCAGCAATAATAAGATAACAACATTCGTATGACTTCGAGTTGGACACACAATTTCTACACGCGCTAACATCCTAAATAGCTCACAGAAGCCTAACTGCCCGTTTTGCGAAGATAGCGATTTTAGCGTTACGCACATCCTAGATGACTGCCCAGGCTTACAACAGAAATTCAGTATTTGGCAGCAGTGTACCATTAAGGTGGATCGACGAAAAAAGTGTTTCCAGTCCACCCCTAGGATTAAAGATATTTTGAAGGCGATCCCAAAAAAATTATTTTTTTTTTTTTCCACGCCCCCCCGATGGGCTATTTACTTTTTTTGACACTACGTCGCCATTTTAAGTCCGATTTTAATGAGCCGTACACCGTTGTTCATGGCTTGGAAGCCGCCACAATTCCTCCCTTAATAATTTTTTATTCTGAGTTCAAATTCTAGTAGTGACTGTCGGTATCCCGTTCCACATCATACCTAAATTCCATTTAGTCTGTCGAAAAGGCCTTTAAATTCTGTGAAACTTTTCCTTTAACAGTTACTACTTTTGTTCATAACTAAAAAAGTTATAAAGGTTTCAAAAATCCCAAATATAACCCTGTGTTAAATTTGGCATAGTTGTTTTTTTACTAGAATTGGCAACACTCGTTACTATTACTTTTAGTTAAATGTTTTTTGTTTATGCTTACTCAATTTTCTCTATGATAATATTTCAATTTTTTAGTTGTTTTCTCTCTCCTCAATAATTTTTTTTAAATTATACAGGCTATTATTTTAAAAATTTTTTTTGCTTTTTATATTATATATTATTTATATTAAATTTTGGCTGGACTCAAGCTTGCTATAAAAAATGCATTCAAATGCACGGAACTATAATTTTTACATAAATAGAGGAAAAAGCAAGAATTTGTCATAGAGAAGACCATGATACAAATACTTATAAGGTAGAACCGTATATGACATCTATGACAATTATTCACAAAATCCTAAATTCTCAGTAGCTCACAAACATTTCTCAAACAACAACAAATACGAACAAATTATAATTTATACTTGTAAACGTAATTACATATGTTTGAGCATTTTTAAACAAATTTGGTGAAATTTTATACACCAATTGATAGATTGTAGTAGACAACAAAGGACCAACAAAAAGCAAGAGGGCACTGTTGGTGGATGTTACCGCATCGTCAGTAGGTAGCTGGCATTTTCAATAGTTGGTGCTAGAAGAGTCCTCTTCGTCGACCAGGTACACAGATGGTTGGTGTCGCGTCGTGGGGCCACACCATACGCCGAGCAAACATTAGACATGTCAGGGTCATGACCAGGGGTGGGCACGACCACATAGACATGTTTGCAGAAATGCGAGTGTGTTGAATTATTAATTCAGTTTGATTTTAGCGCTTGCGAAGGTAACACGTACCACGCGCAGTTGCTATCAGACTAACAACAACAACGTCAGACAATGGGCGATCGTAAAATACGTACATGTTTACGAAAATGTTTAAGGTCGAATGGGAAATGGAGTTTTTTTTGTTTTAAACGCTATAAGTAAGCCGCAATGCTTGATTTGCGGAAAAGTATTGAATTACGTCAGCAAGCAAGGCTTAAGTAGGCATTTCGCTTCACAACACAGAGAAGTAAATACCCTAAGCGTTGATGAAAAAACGATAAAGTTTTTCGAATATAAGCTCGAGTTTATGCAAAGCTCTTATATTGATGAAGTAGGAGATAATTTTAAAAATGCTAAATTGATAGCTTCTTTAAAAGTTAATTTGGCTTTAGCTAAAAAAGGAAAGCCACTCGAAGATGGTGCTTTTATTAAAAACCTGTCTGTAGACATTTTAGAAGGTTTTGGAGAAAAAGGGGCTGAGCTAGCCAAACATGTTGGTGATATACCCTTATCACGTCGCACAATAACGCGACGTATAACAGATATTTCAAAATTTATGAATTTGAAATTGAAGCAAAAAATTATAAACGCTAAGTCCTATTCCATTGCTTTGGATGAAAGCACTGACATTACCGATACTTGTCAACTTTTGGTAGCCATAAGAACTGTTGATCTAACTAAAATACTAAGTCTTCAACTCAACTTCCAACCCAACCCAAAAAACTGAACATTCATATGTACGTACTGTTCGATCATCCTCTGTACCATAGTTATATAGTAATAAAACTGTGGTGAATAGGACGTCATATTGGTGAATTTTCAGGGTTGATATTCCTCGTAGTACGTGATCTCAAGGGCGCATAGTTGTATTTTCATACCAAAAAAAAACTTTAAAAATGTAATCACAAGTGCATGTAGCGCATATATTTTATGGCATATATGAAATAATTTATTTGATTGTGCGGCCTTCAAATTTTAAAAAACAGCGAAAGATTGGCTTTAGGCGTTCGTGGCCACCAACAATTTTCTGAAATTAAAATTTATATACTGTTACCGACGGAAAGTACGGCCAAGCAGTAAAGATCCTTTTATCCTCTTGCATACTCATTTTCTTTTTATTCATACATAGACTCACATATTCATGTACTTCTCTTATTTTGCAATCTCTGCATCTACATATGTATGTACATATATATTTTGAAACATATCTACTATTCTATTGTTTTTTGCTAAATATGTAAAAAGAAGTAACTGGACTGTCACGCCGCTTGAACGTCTATAAATGGATGTAATTTTGTGAAAACAGCACAGTCTTAAGAAATAAAGCGAAATATAAAAAGTTTTAAAGCGCTAGGAAAGCGCTAGTGTGCTTATTAAAAATCTTAGACTGCCGCGCCTGAAATTACGCGCAACATATACGTTCTCTGACTTTGATAGGTGGCGCGTTGCAAAATTTGATGTAGGCAACTATACTATAGGATTCCTGAGCATATATTTGAATGATCACATGGACCGAATGGCAGGGGGAACGGAGACTCGGCCTCTCCAACCATCCATTTGTGGAATATGTTAGACTTAAGATTATTTTGTTATGTTAAGTTTTCTTTTGTAACACTTTGTATTTTATAATAGAATGTTATACATTCGCCATCAGTCGACCACTTTATGTTAGTGTCGACTTAAAATAAAATAAAATAAATAAAATTTGTAATACGCTGACCTGAAAATTTTTTTTAATGGTTAATAACATCACCTTTTCTTCCTTGTATTGGTAGCACTGCAAGTAATTAGACTACAAGCATATGTATTTTCAATTTATTAACCTATTAAAAGCTAAAATTAGATACATACAAATCAAGGTAAAATGTTCTAACACCATTGGAAATGTGATTTTGAAAACGTGAAATGTTTGCAAAAATCATGGCATTACGATCAGAGATCTAGAAAATAATAGTTTAATTGTTTTTTGAACTACCTTAGCCATATTTTGATTGTTTCGAAAAATTTGAAAAGTTAATTTCAGGTAAATATGTGTGAAAATTGGACACAGAATTTAACGAAACTACCGACATAGTGATATGTGTGCAACATTTTGACATAAAAGTATAGCGTTATAATTTTTAACCAACTAATATACGCATAGCTTTTGTTTAAATGAAAAATATCTTAATGTATTTTTAACAATTTCTCCTTTCTTAATATAATGTATACACCTCATTCAATTTGCAACACAACACCCTAAAATGCTGAAAAATAGTTGACTGAAGCCCCGAGTACACGAAAAAGGTGAATATAGCCGCGGATTTTACCACAGTTTTCCTACTGTATTATACTGTGCTCTGTACTAAAACTGAGTGCTTCGCCGTGCGACACACCCTCACCGTACGAGTATTGAAATCAAACTAAATGTAGTTGTCGTTGATTTTGACGAAGAAGTCGCTGTGCGCTCGCTTTTCGTATACGTATATCAGTGATGCTCAAACGCACACTACCTAATTCTGAGCTTGTGTTGAAATATGAGAGAACTTGCTGATACACCCAAAAAAAATTTCCAAAAAACGCGACAAAAAAAAATTGTGTATAAAACAAAAAAAAATCGAAAGGGAATTAGTAAAGTAAAAAAGAAATAAAAGGAGAATAAAGGAAAGGTACGAAAAGGAAAATGGCACAATGGAAACCGTAGAATAATATAAAACCTAAGCTAATTTTTATTATAAACTAAAAATTAATATTTTTATGGTTTTGAACCAAATAATCTTAAACATTTCATTATTAAATTTTTTATCAGTTACAAAAATTCTTCCAACTCAATACATCCCAAAGCTGTCAATGAGCGCGTAAATACAAATTGCATGTTTAGCAGTCAACAGTCGTTGATCAAGTGATTGGCAAACTCACTCTAATTTTCCACAATGTATAGAGAGCGCTTGCATTGTACGTGTGAGCGAATCTATGAGAGAGCAATAAAGTTGGGCGCCCGCGGGCTAGGCAAAAATCGTCACTGCATTAGATACATAAACAATGAGGAGCCAGAAAGCAAAAAACGCACCAAATTTGGGAAAATCAAACAAGTGAACATTTCGATAAACTTAAAATATCGCACGATTGAGAAAAAATACGTAAAGTATGAAAGAAAACAATCTAAGAAAATAGCTTCAGAAAATATATGTAGAAAATGATATTTTTTTTACGCATTTGGGTGGTTTACAGGTATAAAAAAGGTTACAAACAATACGCCTTTTCTTTTTGTATTATTTTCAAATATTTATTTTAATTATAATTATTTTTATTTGAAGTCATATTATTTCCATTACCATGTTCTATTTCATTACGAAATGTACATCATTAAGGATTTTACCTTATTTTAAGAAATCTTGGAATTTTTAACTTTATATTATGAATTATTTCTTATTTCATATATTTTATTTTAAATATACTATCTTGTCTCATTTTATACGTTCCGAGCAAGACAAATTAAAAAATTAATTCGATAGCACCTTTTTGCACACCTCTTGGTATGTGGGAATTGCAAAATTCCTAAGAAGCTACTCAAAATGCCCATATTTTGTTTTCACCATACTGGCATCATTGCAAAATGTTATAAAAAATGACCACTTTTTGAGCGCTCTCAGAGAGCGCGAAGTTTCGTATCTAGTCATCTTTGCTGCTAAGCGACCATATACGTATACGAATAGTGAGAGCACAACGATCTCTTCGTAAAAATCAACGACAAACCCATTTAGTTTACTTTCAGCATTCATACGGCACGGGTGTGCTGCTCGTACACATGGTACAGAGGATACTCGTTAATACGTACACATGAATGCAAAGCTTTTAGGTTGGGTATCTTTTTTTGCTTTAAATAAGCGGTTATGCTTTATTTTATTTCATTTAATTTTTTTTTATTTTATTTTATTTTGTTTTATCTTATTTTATTTTATTTTTTTTTATTTTATTTTATTTTATTGTATATTATTTTATTTTATTTTATTTTATTTTATTTTAACGGCTACAGCCAAGTCCCTAAAAAAAGTACCATCTTCAAGTGGCTAGCTAAAGCAGCGCTTACAATACAAGAAGCCTTCAATTTTGCATTTGCAAAAACTCGAGCTTGAGTTCATAAAATTTTATAATATTTTCATCAGCGCTCAGATTATTTACGTCTCTATGCAGCAAAGCAAAATGTCGATCAAGGCTTTGCTTGCACACGTAATTTAATATTTTTCCGCAAATCAAGCACTGCGGCTTCTTTGCAGAATTTAAAACAAAAAAAAATGCATGCTCCCACTCAACATTAAACATTTTGAATAGGTGTTTAGAAATCGACCTCCCACTGTATCAAATATATGTATGCCTGTATGACCAAACTGCGTGTGATACGTGTTCACTATGCAAGCGCTGAAATCATACTAAATAAATAATTGGATTTGCTTTCGTCGTCGCTAGGCTGTCGTGTACTTACACACAGTCACAATTTGGTTACTGTGTCTCTGTAGTGGTGCCCATGCCTGGTCATGACTGACCGCAGGTGGTACTTTTCGCTGGATAAAGACAGTGGCCACCCCGGAGCTGACAAAGAAGTTTACCGAGTATGTGTGGGTGCTGTGGAGTGGCCGCTGGTGCACGTTTGGATAAAATGACAGAGGAATTTAGAAGTTAAAGCCATCACCTTAGTTTTAATGGCGTTAGTAATATTGTTAGAGTGGTGTTTTGAATGCTAGTCCAATTTTTAATAATTGTTTACAACCGGTGCCGATGCTAATGCGCGTCCAAAAATATTTAAAATATTAGGTCTCCGGAGGCGGATTCCCATTCCTGGCATCCAAACGCATCTTTTGATACCCCTCCCGACATTTTTGGATAAATATTAGCAATCGGCACTGATCGCAACAATTACCCTGCAAACATATCAAAAAACATCATCAGAGCACAAAAACAAAATAAAGCGAGCGTTTTACTACTTTTATATACGAGTTTTACTTAAATTTTTAATAATTTTAACAAAAAATCGCGGAAGTTAATCTTATATTGTTTGCAAATACAAAACAAGCAGTTATCCGCCAACAAAATTGCAACGTAGAAAAACGGAGCTACAATCGAAGAGTATGTAGCAGAATTGTAAGTTTCGAAGTTGAACTTAGCGGAATTGAATCTTAGCGCATCATTCTGTATTGCGAACGAAAGCTCAGAGGAACGATTCGTCTCCTTACGATTTCGTCTAGCAAGCGTATTCTCTATAATTTTCTTTTGCCTATGAGTTTTTGACAACTAATTCATTTAATTTTTTTGAAAAAATTGTTTTTTTGTTGCAATCAGGCGAACGACTCGTCTCTGAGGCGAAACGAAAGTTCGTTTCGTTATAGAGAATGAGGCCCTTAGAATGCCAAAGTTGCTAAACGGAGAAATTTTCGGTCCAGGTCGAAATGCAGAATAGGGGTGAATATGCCTATAGATCTTCAAATCAGCAATAGGTATTTTAATGAAGCACAGTAATAATATCAAACTAATGTGGGTGCCTGCACACATCGGTATATGTACATGGTAACGAAATGGCTGATAAGTGAGCGAAGGATGCAGCAAACGAACCTCTGCATACATCTGACCATCTTACCGATAACAAAATAAGGCGACTAGCTAGAAAATCTATCCATGATGCCCAATCATATGACTGGACTAACTACAATCACCATTATAAAGTATCCAACCCACGTGGCAAGAAACTATATTACTCCACTAACTGTTCCAGCAATAAAGCAATAATAAGATAACAACATTCGTATGACTTCGAGTTGGACACACAATTTCTACACGCGCTTACATCCTAAATAGCTCACAGAAGCCTAACTGCCCGTTTTGCGAAGATAGCGATTTTAGCGTTACGCACATCCTAGATGACTGCCCAGGCTTACAACAGCAATTCAGTATTTGGCAGCAGTGTACCATTAAGGTGGATCGACGAAAAAAGTGTTTCCAGTCCACCCCTAGGATTAAAGATATTTTGAAGGCGATCCCAAAAAAATAATTTTTTTTTTTCCACGCCCCCCCGATGGGCTATTTATTTTTTTTGACACTACGTCGCCATTTTAAGTGCGATTTTAATGAGCCGTACACCGTTGTTCATGGCTTGGAAGCCGCCACAATTCCTCCCTTAATCATTTTTTATTCTGAGTTCAAATTCTAGTAGTGACTGTCGGTATCCCGTTTCACATCATACCTAAATTCCATTTAGTCTGTCGAAAAGGCCTTTAAATTCTGTGAAACTTTTCCTTTAACAGTTACTACTTTTGTTCATAACTAAAAAAGTTATAAAGGTTTCAAAAATCCCAAATATAACCCTGTGTTAAATTTGGCATAGTTGTTTTTTTACTAGAATTGGCAACACTCGTTACTATTACTTTTAGTTAAATGTTTTTTGTTTATGCTTACTCAATTTTCTCTATGATAATATTTCAGTTTTTTAGTTTTTTTCTCTCTCCTCAATAATTTTTTTTAAATTATACAGGCTATTATTTTAAAAATTTTTTTTGCTTTTTATATTATATATTATTTATATTAAATTTTGGCTGGACTCAAGCTTGCTATAAAAAATGCATTCAAATGCACGGAACTATAATTTTTACATAAATAGAGGAAAAAGCAAGAATTTGTCATAGAGAAGACCATGATACAAATACTTATAAGGTAGAACCGTATATGACATCTATGACAATTATTCACAAAATCCTAAATTCTCAGTAGCTCACAAACATTTCTCAAACAACAACAAATACGAGCATTTTTCTTTGTTTATTTTTTGATTTACTTTTGTTTGGCATTTCATAGAGAAAATTGATAATCATAAACAAAAAACATTTAACTAAAAGTAATAGTAACCAGTGTTGCCAATTCTAGTAAAAAAAAATTTGGCATAGTTGCCAAATTTAACACAGGGTTATATTTGGATTTTTGAAACCTTTATATCTTTTTTAGCTATGAACAAAAGTAGTAACTGTTAAAGAAAAAGTTTCACAGAATTTAAAGGCCTTTTCGACAGACTAAAAAAAAAAATGGAATTTCGGTATGATGTGAAACGAGATACCGACAGTCACTACTAGAATTTGAACTCAGAATAAACAAGTAAGGAAAGGGCTGTCTTCGGCTGTGCCGAAGGCTTTATACCTTTTATGAATACGCACAACTTTTCTAAGTGTCCGATCCTTACTTAAAATTACTTACAAACTCTCCAAAACTGTTAATTTAAAAATACATAGCCAAACCACATTTATCGGAGCAATCGGTAATATGGGAGCTATATGTTATGTAAGTCTGATCTGTCTGATTTTCACTACACACATCACATATATAATAAGTACCAAACCAGCAAAATTTTAAGTTTCTAGCTTTCTATTTGCAACATGTATAGCCCAAAACCCATTTATCGAAACTATCGATTATATGGGAGCTATATGTTATGTTGGTCCGATCTAGGTGATTTTCACTACACACATTACTTTTATAGTATGTACTAAACCTGCGAAATTTCGCTCGAATAGCTTTTTAATTGCAAGAGTTATAGGCCAAAACCCGTTTATCGGAACAATCGATTGTATGGGAGCTATGCGTTCTATCGGTCCGATCTTGCTGGTTCCGACAAATGATTAATCCTGTGCAAAATGGCGCCTGCTTGCAAAATTTCATCGAGATATCTCTAAAACTGAGGGACTAGTTTGCGTTCAAACAGACGGACGGACAGACGGACAGACGGACATGGCTGAATCAACTCAGCTCGTCGCCCTGATCATTTCGGTATACTTAATGGTGGGTCTTTCTCTTCTTCTTCTCACACTTACAAACATCGGACCAAAGTTATAATACCATTTCATGTTCATGAAAGGTATAAAAGGGGTCAAGCTAGATGCGGGGGGTGGAGAAGCGGAACACAGAGCCTGAACCTTCAGGCTCCTAGCCTCTCCCACACCAAGACCGTAGTGCACGGCTAAGCCCCCTTGCTGAGACCGCGGATGTTGACGGCGGCAGCTCCGTGGCATGCGAGCAAACTCGTATGTCGCGGGTCTCCTTCAGTTAATACCGGCGGCCACAGCCATGGAACACTGACCGTAACCTTCTCGAGGTGACCCTGTTTACACAGAACACTACGGATCTAGACCCGGAGGGTGTCGATCTTACCCTTCCCCCTAACCCAAGGTGTTAAGCGCATCCGTGCCTACTGGGTGGTTTGCAGTCAGGGGCTTCCGACTGTATTCTAACGGAGCCTCCCGGATACCGGTCCACCTCCGGGAGTAAATTGGACTTACTGCGGTATGGGGCGCTGCCGCAGCTGACCGTCCCCTTCCCCTTATATATTTTTTATGGTCACCGAAAGGCCTCGACTGAGTAGGTGACCAACGAACCAGTATGGAAAAAATTAACTCCGCCTCGGATCCCTGCACGGGTAAAAATGCCGCCACTGGACAGGGCGTTAAAAATGTTACAAAAAGAGTCAGCCCCACCAGGGCCACTCGCCCGAGTACCGCATCGACGGGTTCGGGCAGGCCTTCACGGCCAGCAGCCTTCCCACTTCGGTCGTCTGCACAAAGTGGTGCGGCTAAACCCCTTGAGGGAAAGCCGTTACCACGCGTAACCGCACCGGCCAAACCCCTTGAGGGTACGGCTAACGCGGGGAGCAGTGGGCAGACGGCCAGTCTTCCTAGGCCTGTTCCAGGCACCACCACAAAACAGCCCAAAGGTGTTGGCCCCAATCCCTCCACGGGAAGGTGTACAGCCCCAAGGGCACCTAGCAGTGCCGCTCAGCCAGCACCGAATAGCGGGCGGAAAATTTCTCCCTCCGTTAGGGCGCAACGGGACCGCAGATCTGCGGCCAAGATTGTATCGCGACTGGGAAGCGTGCCCCCCAGCGGACTAACGGAGGACCAAAAAGCCTCCCTAATTTGGGCCACCAACCTCCTAGCCGCGAGGCAGGAACGCGAAGCAGGGAAGCCGCCGAAGGCACTGGCCTCTAAGAGACAGCGTTCTCAGGAAAGCACCTTGAGTGAATCCAAGAGGCACAGACCCTCGGCGACATCCCCCAGAACCGCTGCGGTGAACACGACCAGACCGTTCAGTGAGGTGGCCAAAGACCACCTCACCCTCGCGGTACTGGAAAAATCACATCCAGACGGCAATATCACTCCAGACAACTGGAAGTCGGTACTAATTGGTCAGTGCGGGGTCTACGGAAAAGTCCTCGAGAAATTTCCGGGCCCTGCACCTATCATCCGTGATGCCGGCTGGTATCAGCGGAGGATCAAGATGGTCTCCTGCGCCGATGAGCGCTCGGTCAAGCTATACAAGGAGGCAATCTCCGCGTTAGGCGAGCTGTGGTCCGGGGCAGACCTGGTAGCGGTGCATAGGAACGAGATTCCTTGCAGGCTACGGGCCTGGGCCTGGATTCCAGCGGCCGAGCCGTCGACGCCGGATGCCATCCTGAAAAACATCCAGAATGGGAACGCAGGGCTACCCACCAGTGAATGGAGGGTAGTAAGGGTTAGTGAGGTCAGGGAGAAGCAGCGCTATGTGACGCTAGTCATTAGCGAAGATTCTCTCCCTGCTCTGGAAGCCTGTGGTGGAGTTATCAGCTACTGCTTCTACTCCATCACCCTGCGGATCCAGAAGAAGGGTGAACCCGCAACGGATGATACCGGGGCCGAAGAACCAGGAAGCACCGTGAGTGAACCTGGTCCTTCCATTAAAGCCAGCGATGGGGGCACTTCATGCGTAAACACCTTGAGTGGAACGGATGATGCTTCCGTCGCCTCGCAGACCGTTGCAGGCGGTGAAGGTCCCACGGGCAGCACCTTGAGTGAACCCGTTGGGAGGGCGCACTCATTGGTTGGATACGACTCGGCGAACGACTCTGAGAGCGACTCGGCCTCATTGTCGGGCTTCGTCGGGTCTACCTTCGGCCGATGGGTGCACCAGTCCGAGAGCCAGCTACTCGACTCTGACGCGGAGGACGCGGCACATGACATCACAGTCATAGCCGCCCCCGAACGCGAAGAGGCGGTGGCGATGGACGAGGGCTCGGATACCGACCTGTAAATTCTGATGATGCGGGTTCTTCAAATCAACCTGCATCACTCCAAGGCAGCTTCGACTGCCCTTCTCTTGCGCCTCGGCGAAACAGCCGAAGAGCTCGTACTTATCCAAGAACCTTGGATCGTCGGTAACAAGGTGTGCGGACTAACCTCTGATGCCTACCAGGTGGTTAAGCCCCCAACTACAGGTAGGACCAGAGCTTGCATCCTTGTTAAAAAGACCCTCTCTCACTTTCTGTTATCCAATTTCAGAGACGCAGATACAGCGAGCATCAGCCTCGAAGTTGAAGGCAAGCAAATCTGGCTTACTGCAGCCTATATGGCGCACGAAGCCCCCGAATTTCCATCCAGATGCCTAACAAACGCAGTGATGGAGGCAAATCGACGAAAGCTGCCGATGATTATAGGAGCTGACGCCAATGCACACAACTTAGTATGGGGTTCGACTGACACCAACACCAGAGGTGAGTGCCTTCTTGACTTTATTCTATTACACAATCTGTATATAAGCAATTTAGGAAGCGAACCAACGTTCGTTACCGCAAATAGAAAGGAAGTCCTTGACATTACGCTAATCTCTGGCCCGGTACTGGGCCAAATTGAGAACTGGCATGTCTCAGGGGACAACTCCTTCTCTGATCATAAATACATTTGTTTCCGTCTCCTTGTGAGACCACCTACTCTTGCAGCTTACAGAAATAGGAAGAGAACGGATTGGAACGTTTTCAGGAACGTTCTATCACACTCGCTCTATAAACACGCTTCTCACGGTAGACTCGGCCTACCGCAAAGACCTGATGAAGCGCACACACATCTGAAAAACGGGTCAGCTTCGATCGGTGAGCTCGACTCATCGTCTAAAATTGACGAGGCGGTAGACTCGATCACAGAGTCCTGTAACGCTGCTTTTAACGTCTCCTGTCCGGTTACCAGACCGAGGAAAAAGACGAGACCACCTTGGTGGAGCTCCGAAATTTCCCAGCTCAGGAAAAATAGCAGGAGATTGTTTAATGAAGCTAAGCGGACTGGTTCTTGGCACGAATACAAGCAGGCCTTGAAAATTTTCAAAAAAGCAGTCAACAAAGCCCAGAAGAGTTCATGGATGGACTTCTGTACCAGCATTGAAACAAACTCAGAGGCAAATAGACTGCGTAAAGTTCTATCTAAGAGTCCCACTGTTCCGACCTTCATCCAGAAACCGGCCGGAGACTGGACATCGTCCAGCGGCGAAATGGTCGAACTCCTAATGGAAACGCACTTCCCAGGCTGTTCCACGGAGCCACCTACAGCCGACAATGGCGGTACAATTTACAACTCTTTAGAGGGGATAATCACCCCCCAAAAAGTCGAATGGGCAATTGGAACCTTCGACCCTTTTAAATCTCCGGGACCCGACAACATCTTTCCCGCCGAACTTCAAATGGCCAGAGGCATTCTCTGTCCCATTCTGTCTGAGATCTACACATCATGTCTTAGGCTATGCCACGTTCCGCACAAATGGACCGAGGCCAAGATAGTCTTCATACCAAAAGGAGGACGAGTCTCGCACTCAAAACCAAAGGACTTTCGGCCTATTAGCCTTATGTCCTTTCTTCTTAAGGTACTGGAAAGAATACTAGACGCCCACATTAGGGATAATCTGCGCCCTCTTGAGCTCTCGAAGGCTCAACACGCATACTCTAAGGGTAAGTCCGTGGAAACAGCACTCCATGCTATTACCACAAAGATAGAAAAGGGACTTGCCTTCAAGGAGTACACGCTGGGTATCTTTCTCGACATCGAAGGAGCCTTCAATAACGTACTTCCGCAGGCCGTCATCGAGTCCCTTCGGGGAACGGGACTGGAACCTCCGCTTGTGGAATTCGTTAGCCAGCTCCTGGCAAAGAGAACTATCCATGCTAATCTAGGTGAGGCCTCAATAGTGCGATACGCATCTCGAGGCACTCCTCAAGGGGGAGTCCTATCTCCTTTACTGTGGAACCTAACCGTAAACACCTTACTTCTGGAACTAGACAACACCGGTTGCCAAATCATTGCCTACGCCGACGACATCGCTCTTACGGCCACCGGCAGGCATCTTCAGACCCTAAGTGAACTGCTCCAATCGGCCCTGAACCTCGTGGAGGACTGGGCTATGGTAAGCGGCCTTAGCGTAAATCCTTCTAAAACGGAAATGGTCCTTTTCACAAGAAAGTACAAAGTACCAGCCTTTACACCACCCCGCCTAAACGGGGTTAGGCTCACGCTCTCCCAAGAGGTCAGGTACCTCGGCGTTATCTTAGATAGCAAACTCAACTGGAACAGGCATGTTGAGGACAGATCCAGGAAAGCTATCACTGCCCTTTATGCATCCAAAGCAGCCGTAGGGAAGAAATGGGGTTTGAATCCCCGTGTGATGCACTGGCTGTACACCGCTGTGGTTAGACCCATCCTCTTCTATGGTGTTGTTGTATGGTGGCCTGCACTAGAACGAAACAGCATCACTGGAAGGCTGGGTAGAGTACAGCGTTCTGCGGCGGTGCTTATTACGGGGTCACTTCCATCCACGCCTACCAAAGCTTTGGAAGTCATGCTCAACCTACTCCCGGTTGACTTGTACGGTAAACTCCAAGCAAGCTATAGTGCAGTAAGATTGAGCGCTGTTCAACGATGGAATGACACCAGATTTGGACACGCAAAGATCTTGGAGACCATACCCCAAAATCTGAAAACCGTGGACTACACCACACCTATAGGCCACGGCCCAAATACCAAGTTCTCCACCAAAATCCCTGCGAGGGAGGAATGGGAGGACAGACACATTCTAAACCCGCATTCAGACTCCATATTTACAGACGGCTCGAAGCTCAACGGCAGGGTGGGCAGCGGCGTCTATTCGGAGGATCTGTCACTATGCTTAAGCATTCGACTACCCAGCCACTGCAGCGTATTCCAGGCGGAACTTACGGCCATAGAGGAGGCTGCACGCTGGCTTTTATCGGAAAACCGCACATCTGTGTCCATATATAGCGACAGCCAGGCAGCGATCAGGGCTCTTCAGGGTAGTAACTCTACCTCGAAAGTAGCTCAAGACTGTAGGCAGTTGCTCAACGAATTGTCTTCGAAATGCTCCACAGCGGTGGTATGGGTTCCAGGCCATAGCGGCATTCCTGGAAACTGTGCTGCCGACGAGCTGGCAAGGGAGGCCACGGAGCACACCGAGGAGAACCACACTGGGAGCATCTCCCCGCCTCTTGCCACGACTAAGCTCTGGCTCCTACGTGAGTTCGAAAAGAAGGCAAACTCTAGATGGGCTAGGGAAACGACATGCGAGGTGTCCAGGTTAACTTGGCCCCGCATTTGCAACAAACGAACAGAGTCCATGCTCAAACTCGACCGACCCTCTCTTGGTCAGTTGATAGGGGTGCTCACGGGACATTGTCTCATGGGTGTACACGCTAGGCGCATGGGGGCCCCTTCTAATGACTTCTGTCGTAGCTGCAGGGACGAGGAGGAAATTGAAAGTGTCGAGCACTTCCTCTGCAGCTGCCCCGCTCTAGCCAGAACCCGGCTGGAGTGCCTAAGCAGGGGCCTACTCCTCGGACTAGCGGAGATAGGCTCTGCCGAAATTGGGGACATCCGGCGCTTCATTAAGCGTACAGGGTGGTTCTTCCAATGAACACGTACACTTTAAGGTAGAAGGGACGTTAACCCGCTCAGTGGTATCACAATGGGCCAGCCGGCCTAAGTGTGCCTCTCGGCGCTGCAGAGAGGCAGCCACCTAACCTAACCTAACCTAACCTAAGGTATAAAAATGATTAAGGGAGGAATTGTGGCGGCTTCCAAGCCATGAACAACGGTGTACGGCTCATTAAAATCGGACTTAAAATGGCGACGTAGTGTCAAAAAAAGTAAATAGCCCATCGGGGGGCGTGGCAAAAAAAAAACTAATTTTTTTGGGATCGCCTTCAAAATATCTTTAATCCTAGGGACATCAGTCAGTCGATACAACCATAAGCAAATTAACTCTTTGTTATTGGTTCCCTAATATGAGGAAAAAAGTAGAAATATTTGTAAGAAATTATTTAAAGTGTCTGATGTATATGGGGCCTCCACAAACTAGTGAAAGGAACTTACATGTAATCGCTAAGACTCCCCTTCCGTTTGATGCACTTTGGTCCACTGCCGTCTATCCATTCGAAACGTAAACACATATTAGTTGTAGTTGATGCGTTTACAAAGTTCGTGAAGCTTTATCCAACTAACTCGACTAGTACCAGAGAAGTAACCGCAGCCGACCAACACGCACAATAAGTGACAGGGGCACCTGCTTTACATCTTTAGAATTTAATGACTTCTTATCAACACATAATATCGCTCATGTAAAGGTAGCCGTCGCTTCTCCTCAAGCCAACGGGCAAGTGGAGCGCGTTAATAGGGTCCTTAAGACAATGTTAGGCAAAATAACTGATCCTATACAGCATGCTGAGTGGTGTAAGAAGTTATAAGAAGTAGAATACGCTATAAATAATTAAGTTCACAGTACCTGCCAGGATACTCCTAGCAGGCTTTTGTTTGGTATAGAACAACGAAGTACGGTGTTAGATGAACTTACTGAATATCTCCAGGAAGTAGTATGTTCCAATCCTGAAAGAGATTTACCATCCATACGCAAACACGCTTCTGATGCTTTGAAAGCCAGACAAGATTATGACTCAAGGCGGCAAGCTGCAAAGAGCTCTGGGGCTAAGGAATAAGGGAGATTATATTGCAATTAGGAATGTGGGTACAACCGTAGAAACGAATAATAAATTTATACCAAAGTACAAGGGACCTTACGTGGTTCACAAGGTGCTAGGAAATGACCGACACGTTATCCGCGACATTGAAAATTGTCAGCTGACTCAATGGAGACAGTCCAAAGCAAGACCCTTTACAAAACGATTAGCTAAGCCATTTTAATTAGATGATCGAGGCCGAGCTGTAAACTTAGTTTATAATTGATTGATGTAACCTTAGTGTAAGACTAGTGATAAGGTAACTCCAAATATAACTTTAGCAATAAGAATAAAATGTGGGAACACTGAAAAAAGAGGAGGGCCGAACACTTTCGGCGATGAAATAAAAGGAAAAAGCTTGTTTGCAAATACCAAAAGAGTTAATCTGATTTTATTTAAACGCCGCAGACTAATCAAATTATAATTTATACTTGTAAACGTAATTACATATGTTTGAGCATTTTTAAACAAATTTGGTGAAATTTTATACACCAATTGATAGATTGTAGTAGACAACAAAGGACCAACAAAAAGCAAGAGGGCACTGTTGGTGGATGTTACCGCATCGTCAGTAGGTAGCTGGCATTTTCAATAGTTGGTGCTAGAAGAGTCCTCTTCGTCGACCAGGTACACAGATGGTTGGCGTCGCGTCGTGGGGCCACACCATACGCCGAGCAAACATTAGACATGTCAGGGTTATGACTGACCGCAGGTGGTACTTTTCGCTGGATAAAGACAGTGGCCACCCCGGAGCTGACAAAGAAGTTTACCGAGTATGTGTGGGTGCTGTGGAGTGGCCGCTGGTGCACGTTTGGATAAAATGACAGAGGAATTTAGAAGTTAAAGCCATCACCTTAGTTTTAATGGCGTTAGTAATATTGTTAGAGTGGTGTTTTGAATGCTAGTCCAATTTTTAATAATTGTTTACAACCGGTGCCGATGCTAATGCGCGTCCAAAAACATTTAAAATATTAGGTCTCCGGAGGCGGATTCCCATTCCTGGCATCCAAACGCATCTTTTGATACCCCTCCCGACATTTTTGGATAAATATTAGCAATCGGCACTGATCGCAACAATTACCCTGCAAACATATCAAAAAACATCATCAGAGCACAAAAACAAAATAAAGCGAGCGTTTTACTACTTTTATATACGAGTTTTACTTAAATTTTTAATAATTTTAACAAAAAATCGCGGAAGTTAATCTTATATTGTTTGCAAATAAAAAACAAGCAGTTATCCGCCAACAAAATTGCAACGTAGAAAAACGGAGCTACAATCGAAGAGTATGTAGCAGAATTGTAAGTTTCGAAGTTGAACTTAGCGGAATTGAATCTTAGCGCATCATTCTGTATTGCGAACGAAAGCTCAGACGAACGATTCGTCTCCTTACGATTTCGTCTAGCAAGCGTATTCTCTATAATTTTCTTTTGCCTATGAGTTTTTGACAACTAATTCATTTAATTTTTTTGAAAAAATTGTTTTTTTGTTGCTTCCATCGTCTCTCTAAGTTCGTTTCGTTATAGAGAATGAGGCCCTTTGAATGCCAAAGTTGCTAAACGTAGAAATTTTCGGTCCAGGTCGAAATGCAGAATAGGGGTGAATATGCCTATAGATCTTCAAATCAGCAATAGGTATTTTAATGAAGCACAGTAATAATATGAAACTAATGTGGGTGCCTGCACACATCGGTATATGTACATGGTAACGAAATGGCTGATAAGTGAGCGAAGGATGCAGCAAACGAACCTCTGCATACATCTGACCATCTTACCAATAACAAAATAAGGCGACTAGCTAGAAAATCTATCCATGATGCCCAATCATATGACTGGACTAACTACAATCACCATTATAAACTATCCAACCCACGTGGCAAGAAACTATAATACTCCACTAACTGTTCCAGCAATAATAAGATAACAACATTCGTATGACTTCGAGTTGGACACACAATTTCTACACGCGCTAACATCCTAAATAGCTCACAGAAGCCTAACTGCCCGTTTTGCGAAGATAGCGATTTTAGCGTTACGCACATGACTGCCCAGGCTTACAACAGAAATTCAGTATTTGGCAGCAGTGTACCATTAAGGTGGATCGACGAAAAAAGTGTTTCCAGTCCACCCCTAGGATTAAAGATATTTTGAAGGCGATCCCAAAAAAATTATTTTTTTTTTTTCCACGCCCCCCCGATGGGCTATTTACTTTTTTTGACACTACGTCGCCATTTTAAGTCCGATTTTAATGAGCCGTACACCGTTGTTCATGGCTTGGAAGCCGCCACAATTCCTCCCTTAATAATTTTTTATTCTGAGTTCAAATTCTAGTAGTGACTGTCGGTATCCCGTTTCACATCATACCTAAATTCCATTTAGTCTGTCCAAAAGGCCTTTAAATTCTGTGAAACTTTTCCTTTAACAGTTACTACTTTTGTTCATAACTAAAAAAGTTATAAAGGTTTCAAAAATCCCAAATATAACCCTGTGTTAAATTTGGCATAGTTGTTTTTTTACTAGAATTGGCAACACTCGTTACTATTACTTTTAGTTAAATATTTTTTGTTTATGCTTACTCAATTTTCTCTATGATAATATTTCAGTTTTTTAGTTTTTTTCTCTCTCCTCAATAATTTTTTTTAAATTATACAGGCTATTATTTGAAAAATTTTTTTTGCTTTTTATATTATATACTATTTATATTAAATTTTGGCTGGACTCAAGCTTGCTATAAAAAATGCATTCAAATGCACGGAACTATAATTTTTACATAAATAGAGGAAAAAGCAAGAATTTGTCATAGAGAAGACCATGATACAAATACTTATAAGGTAGAACCGTATATGACATCTATGACAATTATTCACAAAATCCTAAATTCTCAGTAGCTCACAAACATTTGTCAAACAACAACAAATACGAACATTTTTCTTTGTTTATTTTTTGATTTACTTTTGTTTGGCATTTCATAGAGAAAATTGATAATCATAAACAAAAAACATTTAACTGAAAGTAATAGTAACCAGTGTTGCCAATTCTAGTAAAAAAAAATTTGGCATAGTTGCCAAATTTAACACAGGGTTATATTTGGATTTTTGAAACCTTTATATCTTTTTTAGCTATGAGCAAAAGTAGTAACTGTTAAAGAAAAAGTTTCACAGAATTTAAAGGCCTTTTCGACAGACTAAAAAAAAAAATGGAATTTAGGTATGATGTGAAACGGGATACCGACAGTCACTACTAGAATTTGAACTCAGAATAAAAAATTATTAAGGGAGGAATTGTGGCGGCTTCCAAGCCATGAACAACGGTGTACGGCTCATTAAAATCGGACTTAAAATGGCGACGTAGTGTCAAAAAAAGTAAATAGCCCATCGGGGGGCGTGGCAAAAAAAAAACTAATTTTTTTGGGATCGCCTTCAAAATATCTTTAATCCTAGGGACATCAGTCAGTCGATACAACCATAAGCAAATTAACTCTTTGTTATTGGTTCCCTAATATGAGGAAAAAAGTAGAAATATTTGTAAGAAATTATTTAAAGTGTCTGATGTATATGGGGCCTCCACAAACTAGTGAAAGGAACTTACATGTAATCGCTAAGACTCCCCTTCCGTTTGATGCACTTTGGTCCACTGCCGTCTATCCATTCGAAACGTAAACACATATTAGTTGTAGTTGATGCGTTTACAAAGTTCGTGAAGCTTTATCCAACTAACTCGACTAGTACCAGAGAAGTAACCGCAGCCGACCAACACGCACAATAAGTGACAGGGGCACCTGCTTTACATCTTTAGAATTTAATGACTTCTTATCAACACATAATATCGCTCATGTAAAGGTAGCCGTCGCTTCTCCTCAAGCCAACGGGCAAGTGGAGCGCGTTAATAGGGTCCTTAAGACAATGTTAGGCAAAATAACTGATCCTATACAGCATGCTGAGTGGTGTAAGAAGTTATAAGAAGTAGAATACGCTATAAATAATTAAGTTCACAGTACCTGCCAGGATACTCCTAGCAGGCTTTTGTTTGGTATAGAACAACGAAGTACGGTGTTAGATGAACTTACTGAATATCTCCAGGAAGTAGTATGTTCCGATCCTGAAAGAGATTTACCATCCATACGCAAACACGCTTCTGATGCTTTGAAAGCCAGACAAGATTATGACTCAAGGCGGCAAGCTGCAAAGAGCTCTGGGGCTAAGGAATAAGCTGTGGGAGATTATATTGCAATTAGGAATGTGGGTACAACCGTAGAAACGAATAATAAATTTATACCAAAGTACAAGGGACCTTACGTGGTTCACAAGGTGCTAGGAAATGACCGACACGTTATCCGCGACATTGAAAATTGTCAGCTGACTCAATGGAGACAGTCCAAAGCAAGACCCTTTACAAAACGATTAGCTAAGCCATTTTAATTAGATGATCGAGGCCGAGCTGTAAACTTAGTTTATAATTGATTGATGTAACCTTAGTGTAAGACTAGTGATAAGGTAACTCCAAATATAACTTTAGCAATAAGAATAAAATGTGGGAACACTGAAAAAAGAGGAGGGCCGAACACTTTCGGCGATGAAATAAAAGGAAAAAGCTTGTTTGCAAATACCAAAAGAGTTAATCTGATTTTATTTAAACGCCGCAGACTAATCAAATTATAATTTATACTTGTAAACGTAATTACATATGTTTGAGCATTTTTAAACAAATTTGGTGAAATTTTATACACCAATTGATAGATTGTAGTAGACAACAAAGGACCAACAAAAAGCAAGAGGGCACTGTTGGTGGATGTTACCGCATCGTCAGTAGGTAGCTGGCATTTTCAATAGTTGGTGCTAGAAGAGTCCTCTTCGTCGACCAGGTACACAGATGGTTGGCGTCGCGTCGTGGGGCCACACCATACGCCGAGCAAACATTAGACATGTCAGGGTTATGACTGACCGCAGGTGGTACTTTTCGCTGGATAAAGACAGTGGCCACCCCGGAGCTGACAAAGAAGTTTACCGAGTATGTGTGGGTGCTGTGGAGTGGCCGCTGGTGCACGTTTGGATAAAATGACAGAGGAATTTAGAAGTTAAAGCCATCACCTTAGTTTTAATGGCGTTAGTAATATTGTTAGAGTGGTGTTTTGAATGCTAGTCCAATTTTTAATAATTGTTTACAACCGGTGCCGATGCTAATGCGCGTCCAAAAACATTTAAAATATTAGGTCTCCGGAGGCGGACTCCCATTCCTGGCATCCAAACGCATCTTTTGATACCCCTCCCGACATTTTTGGATAAATATTAGCAATCGGCACTGATCGCAACAATTACCCTGCAAACATATCAAAAAACATCATCAGAGCACAAAAACAAAATAAAGCCAGCGTTTTACTACTTTTATATACGAGTATTACTTAAATTTTTAATAAGTTTAACAAAAAATCGCGGAAGTTAATCTTATATTGTTTGCAAATAAAAAACAAGCAGTTATCCGCCAACAAAATTGCAACGTAGAAAAACGGAGCTACAATCGAAGAGTATGTAGCAGAATTGTAAGGTTCGAAGTTGAACTTAGCGGAATTGAATCTTAGCGCATCATTCTGTATTGCGAACGAAAGCTCAGACGAACGATTCGTCTCCTTACGATTTCGTCTAGCAAGCGTATTCTCTATAATTTTCTTTTGCCTATGAGTTTTTGACAACTAATTCATTTAATTTTTTTGAAAAAATTGTTTTTTTGTTGCTTCCATCGTCTTACATATTGCAAACAGGCGAACGACTCGTCTCTGAGGCGAAACGAAAGTTCGTTTCGTTATAGAGAATGAGGCCCTTTGAATGCCAAAGTTGCTAAACGGAGAAATTTTCGGTCCAGGTCGAAATGCAGAATAGGGGTGAATATGCCTATAGATCTTCAAATCAGCAATAGGTATTTAATGAAGCACAGTAATAATGTGAAACTAATGTGGGTGCCTGCACACATCGATATACATATGTACATGGTAACGAAATGGCTGATAAGTGAGCGAAGGATGCAGCAAACGAACCTCTGCATACATCTGACCATCTTACCAATAACAAAATAAGGCGACTAGCTAGAAAATCTATCCATGATGCCCAATCATATGACTGGACTAACTACAATCACCATTATAAAGTATCCAACCCACGTGGCAAGAAACTATAATACTCCACTAACTGTTCCAGCAATAATAAGATAACAACATTCGTATGACTTCGAGTTGGACACACAATTTCTACACGCGCTAACATCCTAAATAGCTCACAGAAGCCTAACTGCCCGTTTTGCGAAGATAGCGATTTTAGCGTTACGCACATGACTGCCCAGGCTTACAACAGAAATTCAGTATTTGGCAGCAGTGTACCATTAAGGTGGATCGACGAAAAAAGTGTTTCCAGTCCACCCCTAGGATTAAAGATATTTTGAAGGCGATCCCAAAAAAATTATTTTTTTTTTTTCCACGCCCCCCCGATGGGCTATTTACTTTTTTTGACACTACGTCGCCATTTTAAGTCCGATTTTAATGAGCCGTAATAGTAACGAGTGTTGCCAATTCTAGTAAAAAAACAACTATGCCAAATTTAACACAGGGTTATATTTGGGATTTTTGAAACCTTTATAACTTTTTTAGTTATGAACAAAAGTAGTAACTGTTAAAGGAAAAGTTTCACAGAATTTAAAGGCCTTTTGGACAGACTAAATGGAATTTAGGTATGATGTGAAACGGGATACCGACAGTCACTACTAGAATTTGAACTCAGAATAAAAAATTATTAAGGGAGGAATTGTGGCGGCTTCCAAGCCATGAACAACGGTGTACGGCTCATTAAAATCGGACTTAAAATGGCGACGTAGTGTCAAAAAAAGTAAATAGCCCATCGGGGGGCGTGGCAAAAAAAAAACTAATTTTTTTGGGATCGCCTTCAAAATATCTTTAATCCTAGGGACATCAGTCAGTCGATACAACCATAAGCAAATTAACTCTTTGTTATTGGTTCCCTAATATGAGGAAAAAAGTAGAAATATTTGTAAGAAATTATTTAAAGTGTCTGATGTATATGGGGCCTCCACAAACTAGTGAAAGGAACTTACATGTAATCGCTAAGACTCCCCTTCCGTTTGATGCACTTTGGTCCACTGCCGTCTATCCATTCGAAACGTAAACACATATTAGTTGTAGTTGATGCGTTTACAAAGTTCGTGAAGCTTTATCCAACTAACTCGACTAGTACCAGAGAAGTAACCGCAGCCGACCAACACGCACAATAAGTGACAGGGGCACCTGCTTTACATCTTTAGAATTTAATGACTTCTTATCAACACATAATATCGCTCATGTAAAGGTAGCCGTCGCTTCTCCTCAAGCCAACGGGCAAGTGGAGCGCGTTAATAGGGTCCTTAAGACAATGTTAGGCAAAATAACTGATCCTATACAGCATGCTGAGTGGTGTAAGAAGTTATAAGAAGTAGAATACGCTATAAATAATTAAGTTCACAGTACCTGCCAGGATACTCCTAGCAGGCTTTTGTTTGGTATAGAACAACGAAGTACGGTGTTAGATGAACTTACTGAATATCTCCAGGAAGTAGTATGTTCCGATCCTGAAAGAGATTTACCATCCATACGCAAACACGCTTCTGATGCTTTGAAAGCCAGACAAGATTATGACTCAAGGCGGCAAGCTGCAAAGAGCTCTGGGGCTAAGGAATAAGCTGTGGGAGATTATATTGCAATTAGGAATGTGGGTACAACCGTAGAAACGAATAATAAATTTATACCAAAGTACAAGGGACCTTACGTGGTTCACAAGGTGCTAGGAAATGACCGACACGTTATCCGCGACATTGAAAATTGTCAGCTGACTCAATGGAGACAGTCCAAAGCAAGACCCTTTACAAAACGATTAGCTAAGCCATTTTAATTAGATGATCGAGGCCGAGCTGTAAACTTAGTTTATAATTGATTGATGTAACCTTAGTGTAAGACTAGTGATAAGGTAACTCCAAATATAACTTTAGCAATAAGAATAAAATGTGGGAACACTGAAAAAAGAGGAGGGCCGAACACTTTCGGCGATGAAATAAAAGGAAAAAGCTTGTTTGCAAATACCAAAAGAGTTAATCTGATTTTATTTAAACGCCGCAGACTAATCAAATTATAATTTATACTTGTAAACGTAATTACATATGTTTGAGCATTTTTAAACAAATTTGGTGAAATTTTATACACCAATTGATAGATTGTAGTAGACAACAAAGGACCAACAAAAAGCAAGAGGGCACTGTTGGTGGATGTTACCGCATCGTCAGTAGGTAGCTGGCATTTTCAATAGTTGGTGCTAGAAGAGTCCTCTTCGTCGACCAGGTACACAGATGGTTGGCGTCGCGTCGTGGGGCCACACCATACGCCGAGCAAACATTAGACATGTCAGGGTTATGACTGACCGCAGGTGGTACTTTTCGCTGGATAAAGACAGTGGCCACCCCGGAGCTGACAAAGAAGTTTACCGAGTATGTGTGGGTGCTGTGGAGTGGCCGCTGGTGCACGTTTGGATAAAATGACAGAGGAATTTAGAAGTTAAAGCCATCACCTTAGTTTTAATGGCGTTAGTAATATTGTTAGAGTGGTGTTTTGAATGCTAGTCCAATTTTTAATAATTGTTTACAACCGGTGCCGATGCTAATGCGCGTCCAAAAACATTTAAAATATTAGGTCTCCGGAGGCGGACTCCCATTCCTGGTATCCAAACGCATCTTTTGATACCCCTCCCGACATTTTTGGATAAATATTAGCAATCGGCACTGATCGCAACAATTACCCTGCAAACATATCAAAAAACATCATCAGAGCACAAAAACAAAATAAAGCCAGCGTTTTACTACTTTTATATACGAGTATTACTTAAATTTTTAATAAGTTTAACAAAAAATCGCGGAAGTTAATCTTATATTGTTTGCAAATAAAAAACAAGCAGTTATCCGCCAACAAAATTGCAACGTAGAAAAACGGAGCTACAATCGAAGAGTATGTAGCAGAATTGTAAGGTTCGAAGTTGAACTTAGCGGAATTGAATCTTAGCGCATCATTCTGTATTGCGAACGAAAGCTCAGACGAACGATTCGTCTCCTTACGATTTCGTCTAGCAAGCGTATTCTCTATAATTTTCTTTTGCCTATGAGTTTTTGACAACTAATTCATTTAATTTTTTTGAAAAAATTGTTTTTTTGTTGCTTCCATCGTCTTACATATTGCAAACAGGCGAACGACTCGTCTCTGAGGCGAAACGAAAGTTCGTTTCGTTATAGAGAATGAGGCCCTTTGAATGCCAAAGTTGCTAAACGGAGAAATTTTCGGTCCAGGTCGAAATGCAGAATAGGGGTGAATATGCCTATAGATCTTCAAATCAGCAATAGGTATTTAATGAAGCACAGTAATAATGTGAAACTAATGTGGGTGCCTGCACACATCGATATACATATGTACATGGTAACGAAATGGCTGATAAGTGAGCGAAGGATGCAGCAAACGAACCTCTGCATACAACTGACCATCTTACCGATAACAAAATAAGGCGACTAGCTAGAAAATCTATCCATGATGCCCAATCATATGACTGGACTAACTACAATCACCATTATAAAGTATCCAACCCACGTGGCAAGAAACTATATTACTCCACTAACTGTTCCAGCAATAATAAGATAACAACATTCGTATGACTTCGAGTTGGACACACAATTTCTACACGCGCTAACATCCTAAATAGCTCACAGAAGCCTAACTGCCCGTTTTGCGAAGATAGCGATTTTAGCGTTACGCACATCCTAGATGACTGCCCAGGCTTACAACAGAAATTCAGTATTTGGCAGCAGTGTACCATTAAGGTGGATCGACGAAAAAAGTGTTTCCAGTCCACCCCTAGGATTAAAGATATTTTGAAGGCGATCCCAAAAAAATTATTTTTTTTTTTCCACGCCCCCCCGATGGGCTATTTACTTTTTTTGACACTACGTCGCCATTTTAAGTCCGATTTTAATGAGCCGTACACCGTTGTTCATGGCTTGGAAGCCGCCACAATTCCTCCCTTAATAATTTTTTATTCTGAGTTCAAATTCTAGTAGTGACTGTCGGTATCCCGTTCCACATCATACCTAAATTCCATTTAGTCTGTCGAAAAGGCCTTTAAATTCTGTGAAACTTTTCCTTTAACAGTTACTACTTTTGTTCATAACTAAAAAAGTTATAAAGGTTTCAAAAATCCCAAATATAACCCTGTGTTAAATTTGGCATAGTTGTTTTTTTACTAGAATTGGCAACACTCGTTACTATTACTTTTAGTTAAATGTTTTTTGTTTATGCTTACTCAATTTTCTCTATGATAATATTTCAGTTTTTTAGTTTTTTTCTCTCTCCTCAATAATTTTTTTTAAATTATACAGGCTATTATTTTAAAAATTTTTTTCCTTTTTATATTATATATTATTTATATTAAATTTTGGCTGGACTCAAGCTTGCTATAAAAAATGCATTCAAATGCACGGAACTATAATTTTTACATAAATAGAGGAAAAATCAAGAATTTGTCATAGAGAAGACCATGATACAAATACTTATAAGGTAGAACCGTATATGACATCTATGACAATTATTCACAAAATCCTAAATTCTCAGTAGCTCACAAACATTTCTCAAACAACAACAAATACGAACATTTTTCTTTGTTTATTTTTATACCTTTCATGAACATGAAATGGTATTATAACTTTGGTCCGATGTTTGTAAGTGTGAGAAGAAGAAGAGATAGACCCACCATTAAGTATACCGAAATGATCAGGGCGACGGGCTGAGTTGATTCAGCCATGTCCGTCTGTCCGTCTGTCCGTCCGTCTGTTTGAACGCAAACTAGTCCCTCAGTTTTAGAGATATCTCGATGAAATTTTGCAAGCAGGCGCCATTTTGCACAGAATTAATCATTTGTCGGAACCAGCAAGATCGGACCGATAGAACGCATAGCTCCCATACAATCGATTGTTCCGATAAACGGGTTTTGGCCTATAACTCTTGCAATTAAAAAGCTATTCGAGCGAAATTTCGCAGGTTTAGTACATACTATAAAAGTAATGTGTGTAGTGAAAATCACCTAGATCGGACCAACATAACATATAGCTCCCATATAATCGATAGTTTCGATAAATGGGTTTTGGGCTATACATGTTGCAAATAGAAAGCTAGAAACTTAAAATTTTGCAGGTTTGGTACTTATTATATATGTGATGTGTGTAGTGAAAATCAGACAGATCGGACTTGCATAACATATAGTTCCCATATTACCGATTGCTCCGATAAATGTGGTTTGGCTATGTATTTTTAAATTAACAGTTTTGGAGAGTTTGTAAGTAATTTTAAGTAAGGATCGGACACTTAGAAAAGTTGTGCGTATTCATGAAAGGTACATATAAAGCCTTCGGCACAGCCGAAGACAGCCCATTCCTTACTTGTTTGATTTACTTTTGTTTGGCATTTCATAGAGAAAATTGATAATCATAAACAAAAAACATTTAACTAAAAGTAATAGTAACCAGTGTTGCCAATTCTAGTAAAAAAAAATTTGGCATAGTTGCCAAATTTAACACAGGGTTATATTTGGATTTTTGAAACCTTTATATCTTTTTTAGCTATGAACAAAAGTAGTAACTGTTAAAGAAAAAGTTTCACAGAATTTAAAGGCCTTTTCGACAGACTAAAAAAAAAATGGAATTTCGGTATGATGTGAAACGAGATACCGACAGTCACTACTAGAATTTGAACTCAGAATAAAAAATGATTAAGGGAGGAATTGTGGCGGCTTCCAAGCCATGAACAACGGTGTACGGCTCATTAAAATCGGACTTAAAATGGCGACGTAGTGTCAAAAAAAGTAAATATCCCATCGGGGGGGCGTGGCAAAAAAAAAAACTAATTTTTTTGGGATCGCCTTCAAAATATCTTTAATCCTAGGGACATCAGTCAGTCGATAAAACCATAAGCAAATTAACTCTTTATTATTGGTTCCCTAATATGAGGAAAAAAGTAGAAATATTTGTAAGAAATTATTTAAAGTGTCTGATGTATATGGGGCCTCCACAAACTAGTGAAAGGAACTTACATGTAATCGCTAAGACTCCCCTTCCGTTTGATGCACTTTGGTCCACTGCCGTCTATCCATTCGAAACGTAAACACATTTTATTTGTAGTTGATGCGTTTACAAAGTTCGTGAAGCTTTATCCAACTAACTCGACTAGTACCAGAGAAGTAACCGCAGCCGACCAACACGCACAATAAGTTACATCTTTAGAATTTAATGAATTCTTATCAACACATAATATCGCTCATGTAAAGGTAGCCGTCGCTTCTCCTCAAGCCAACGGGCAAGTGGAGCGCGTTAATAGGGTCCTTAAGACAATGTTAGGCAAAATAACTGATCCTATACAGCATGCTGAGTGGTGTAAGAAGTTATAAGAAGAAGAATACGCTATAAATAATTAAGTTCACAGTACCTGCCAGGATACTCCTAGCAGGCTTTTGTTTGGTATAGAACAACGAAGTACGGTGTTAGATGAACTTACTGAATATCTCCAGGAAGTAGTATGTTCCGATCCTGAAAGAGATTTACCATCCATACGCAAACACGCTTCTGATGCTTTGAAAGCCAGACAAGATTATGACTCAAGGCGGCAAGCTGCAAAGAGCTCTGGGGCTAAGGAATAAGCTGTGGGAGATTATATTGCAATTAGGAATGTGGGTACAACCGTAGAAATGAATAATAAATTGATACCAAAGTACAAGGGACCTTACGTGGTTCACAAGGTGCTAGGAAATGACCGACACGTTATCCGCGACATTGAAAATTGTCAGCTGACTCAATGGAGACAGTCCAAAGCAAGACCCTTTACAAAACGATTAGCTAAGCCATTTTAATTAGATGATCGAGGCCGAGCTGTAAACTTAGTTTATAATTGATTGATGTAACCTTAGTGTAAGACTAGTGATAAGGTAACTCCAAATATAACTTTAGCAATAAGAATAAAATGTGGGAACACTGAAAAAAGAGGAGGGCCGAACACTTTCGGCGATGAAATAAAAGGAAAAAGCTTGTTTGCAAATACCAAAAGAGTTAATCTGATTTTATTTAAACGCCGCAGACTAATCAAATTATAATTTATACTTGTAAACGTAATTACATATGTTTGAGCATTTTTAAACAAATTTGGGGAAATTTTATACACCAATTGATAGATTGTAGTAGACAACAAAGGACCAACAAAAAGCAAGAGGGCACTGTTGGTGGATGTTACCGCATCGTCAGTAGGTAGCTGGCATTTTCAATAGTTGGTGCTAGAAGAGTCCTCTTCGTCGACCAGGTACACAGATGGTTGGCGTCGCGTCGTGGGGCCACACCATACGCCGAGCAAACATTAGACATGTCAGGGTCATGACTGACCGCAGGTGGTACTTTTCGCTGGATAAAGACAGTGGCCACCCCGGAGCTGACAAAGAAGTTTACCGAGTATGTGTGGGTGCTGTGGAGTGGCCGCTGGTGCACGTTTGGATAAAATGACAGAGGAATTTAGAAGTTAAATCCATCACCTTAGTTTTAATGGCGTTAGTAATATTGTTAGAGTGGTGTTTTGAATGCTAGTCCAATTTTTAATAATTGTTTACAACCGGTGCCGATGCTAATGCGCGTCCAAAAATATTTAAAATATTAGGTCTCCGGAGGCGGATTCCCATTCCTGGCATCCAAACGCATCTTTTGATACCCCTCCCGACATTTTTGGATAAATATTAGCAATCGGCACTGATCGCAACAATTACCTTGCAAACATATCAAAAAACATCATCAGAGCACAAAAACAAAATAAAGCGAGCGTTTACTACTTTTATATACGAGTTTTACTTAAATTTTTAATAATTTTAACAAAAAATCGCGGAAGTTAATCTTATATTGCTTGCAAATAAAAAACAAGCAGTTATCCGCCAACAAAATTGCAACGTAGAAAAACGGAGCTACAATCGAAGAGTATGTAGCAGAATTGTAAGTTTCGAAGTTGAACTTAGCGGAATTGAATCTTAGCGCATCATTCTGTATTGCGAACGAAAGCTCAGAGGAACGATTCGTCTCCTTACGATTTCGTCTAGCAAGCGTATTCTCTATAATTTTCTTTTGCCTATGAGTTTTTGACAACTAATTCATTTAATTTTTTTGAAAAAATTGTTTTTTTGTTGGTTCCATCGTCTTACATATTGCAAACAGGCGAACGACTCGTTTCTGAGGCGAAACGAAAGTTCGTTTCGTTATAGAGAATGAGGCCCTTTGAATGCCAAAGTTGCTAAACGGAGAAATTTTCGGTCCAGGTCGAAATGCAGAATAGGGGTGAATATGCCTATAGATCTTCAAATCAGCAATAGGTATTTTAATGAAGCACAGTAATAATATGAAACTAATGTGGGTGCCTGCACACATCGGTATATGTACATGGTAACGAAATGGCTGATAAGTGAGCGAAGGATGCAGCAAACGAACCTCTGCATACATCTGACCATCTTACCAATAACAAAATAAGGCGACTAGCTAGAAAATCTATCCATGATGCCCAATCATATGACTGGACTAACTACAATCACCATTATAAAGTATCCAACCCACGTGGCAAGAAACTATATTACTCCACTAACTGTTCCAGCAATAATAAGATAACAACATTCGTATGACTTCGAGTTGGACACACAATTTCTACACGCGCTAACATCCTAAATAGCTCACAGAAGCCTAACTGCCCGTTTTGCGAAGATAGCGATTTTAGCGTTACGCACATCCTAGATGACTGCCCAGGCTTACAACAGAAATTCAGTATTTGGCAGCAGTGTACCATTAAGGTGGATCGACGAAAAAAGTGTTTCCAGTCCACCCCTAGGATTAAAGATATTTTGAAGGCGATCCCAAAAAAATTATTTTTTTTTTTTCCACGCCCCCCCGATGGGCTATTTACTTTTTTTGACACTACGTCGCCATTTTAAGTCCGATTTTAATGAGCCGTACACCGTTGTTCATGGCTTGGAAGCCGCCACAATTCCTCCCTTAATAATTTTTTATTCTGAGTTCAAATTCTAGTAGTGACTGTCGGTATCCCGTTCCACATCATACCTAAATTCCATTTAGTCTGTCGAAAAGGCCTTTAAATTCTGTGAAACTTTTCCTTTAACAGTTACTACTTTTGTTCATAACTAAAAAAGTTATAAAGGTTTCAAAAATCCCAAATATAACCCTGTGTTAAATTTGGCATAGTTGTTTTTTTACTAGAATTGGCAACACTCGTTACTATTACTTTTAGTTAAATGTTTTTTGTTTATGCTTACTCAATTTTCTCTATGATAATATTTCAATTTTTTAGTTGTTTTCTCTCTCCTCAATAATTTTTTTTAAATTATACAGGCTATTATTTTAAAAATTTTTTTTGCTTTTTATATTATATATTATTTATATTAAATTTTGGCTGGACTCAAGCTTGCTATAAAAAATGCATTCAAATGCACGGAACTATAATTTTTACATAAATAGAGGAAAAAGCAAGAATTTGTCATAGAGAAGACCATGATACAAATACTTATAAGGTAGAACCGTATATGACATCTATGACAATTATTCACAAAATCCTAAATTCTCAGTAGCTCACAAACATTTCTCAAACAACAACAAATACGAACAAATTATAATTTATACTTGTAAACGTAATTACATATGTTTGAGCATTTTTAAACAAATTTGGTGAAATTTTATACACCAATTGATAGATTGTAGTAGACAACAAAGGACCAACAAAAAGCAAGAGGGCACTGTTGGTGGATGTTACCGCATCGTCAGTAGGTAGCTGGCATTTTCAATAGTTGGTGCTAGAAGAGTCCTCTTCGTCGACCAGGTACACAGATGGTTGGTGTCGCGTCGTGGGGCCACACCATACGCCGAGCAAACATTAGACATGTCAGGGTCATGACCAGGGGTGGGCACGACCACATAGACATGTTTGCAGAAATGCGAGTGTGTTGAATTATTAATTCAGTTTGATTTTAGCGCTTGCGAAGGTAACACGTACCACGCGCAGTTGCTATCAGACTAACAACAACAACGTCAGACAATGGGCGATCGTAAAATACGTACATGTTTACGAAAATGTTTAAGGTCGAATGGGAAATGGAGTTTTTTTTGTTTTAAACGCTATAAGTAAGCCGCAATGCTTGATTTGCGGAAAAGTATTGAATTACGTCAGCAAGCAAGGCTTAAGTAGGCATTTCGCTTCACAACACAGAGAAGTAAATACCCTAAGCGTTGATGAAAAAACGATAAAGTTTTTCGAATATAAGCTCGAGTTTATGCAAAGCTCTTATATTGATGAAGTAGGAGATAATTTTAAAAATGCTAAATTGATAGCTTCTTTAAAAGTTAATTTGGCTTTAGCTAAAAAAGGAAAGCCACTCGAAGATGGTGCTTTTATTAAAAACCTGTCTGTAGACATTTTAGAAGGTTTTGGAGAAAAAGGGGCTGAGCTAGCCAAACATGTTGGTGATATACCCTTATCACGTCGCACAATAACGCGACGTATAACAGATATTTCAAAATTTATGAATTTGAAATTGAAGCAAAAAATTATAAACGCTAAGTCCTATTCCATTGCTTTGGATGAAAGCACTGACATTACCGATACTTGTCAACTTTTGGTAGCCATAAGAACTGTTGATCTAACTAAAATACTAAGTCTTCAACTCAACTTCCAACCCAACCCAAAAAACTGAACATTCATATGTACGTACTGTTCGATCATCCTCTGTACCATAGTTATATAGTAATAAAACTGTGGTGAATAGGACGTCATATTGGTGAATTTTCAGGGTTGATATTCCTCGTAGTACGTGATCTCAAGGGCGCATAGTTGTATTTTCATACCAAAAAAAAACTTTAAAAATGTAATCACAAGTGCATGTAGCGCATATATTTTATGGCATATATGAAATAATTTATTTGATTGTGCGGCCTTCAAATTTTAAAAAACAGCGAAAGATTGGCTTTAGGCGTTCGTGGCCACCAACAATTTTCTGAAATTAAAATTTATATACTGTTACCGACGGAAAGTACGGCCAAGCAGTAAAGATCCTTTTATCCTCTTGCATACTCATTTTCTTTTTATTCATACATAGACTCACATATTCATGTACTTCTCTTATTTTGCAATCTCTGCATCTACATATGTATGTACATATATATTTTGAAACATATCTACTATTCTATTGTTTTTTGCTAAATATGTAAAAAGAAGTAACTGGACTGTCACGCCGCTTGAACGTCTATAAATGGATGTAATTTTGTGAAAACAGCACAGTCTTAAGAAATAAAGCGAAATATAAAAAGTTTTAAAGCGCTAGGAAAGCGCTAGTGTGCTTATTAAAAATCTTAGACTGCCGCGCCTGAAATTACGCGCAACATATACGTTCTCTGACTTTGATAGGTGGCGCGTTGCAAAATTTGATGTAGGCAACTATACTATAGGATTCCTGAGCATATATTTGAATGATCACATGGACCGAATGGCAGGGGGAACGGAGACTCGGCCTCTCCAACCATCCATTTGTGGAATATGTTAGACTTAAGATTATTTTGTTATGTTAAGTTTTCTTTTGTAACACTTTGTATTTTATAATAGAATGTTATACATTCGCCATCAGTCGACCACTTTATGTTAGTGTCGACTTAAAATAAAATAAAATAAATAAAATTTGTAATACGCTGACCTGAAAATTTTTTTTAATGGTTAATAACATCACCTTTTCTTCCTTGTATTGGTAGCACTGCAAGTAATTAGACTACAAGCATATGTATTTTCAATTTATTAACCTATTAAAAGCTAAAATTAGATACATACAAATCAAGGTAAAATGTTCTAACACCATTGGAAATGTGATTTTGAAAACGTGAAATGTTTGCAAAAATCATGGCATTACGATCAGAGATCTAGAAAATAATAGTTTAATTGTTTTTTGAACTACCTTAGCCATATTTTGATTGTTTCGAAAAATTTGAAAAGTTAATTTCAGGTAAATATGTGTGAAAATTGGACACAGAATTTAACGAAACTACCGACATAGTGATATGTGTGCAACATTTTGACATAAAAGTATAGCGTTATAATTTTTAACCAACTAATATACGCATAGCTTTTGTTTAAATGAAAAATATCTTAATGTATTTTTAACAATTTCTCCTTTCTTAATATAATGTATACACCTCATTCAATTTGCAACACAACACCCTAAAATGCTGAAAAATAGTTGACTGAAGCCCCGAGTACACGAAAAAGGTGAATATAGCCGCGGATTTTACCACAGTTTTCCTACTGTATTATACTGTGCTCTGTACTAAAACTGAGTGCTTCGCCGTGCGACACACCCTCACCGTACGAGTATTGAAATCAAACTAAATGTAGTTGTCGTTGATTTTGACGAAGAAGTCGCTGTGCGCTCGCTTTTCGTATACGTATATCAGTGATGCTCAAACGCACACTACCTAATTCTGAGCTTGTGTTGAAATATGAGAGAACTTGCTGATACACCCAAAAAAAATTTCCAAAAAACGCGACAAAAAAAAATTGTGTATAAAACAAAAAAAAATCGAAAGGGAATTAGTAAAGTAAAAAAAAATAAAAGGAGAATAAAGGAAAGGTACGAAAAGGAAAATGGCACAATGGAAACCGTAGAATAATATAAAACCTAAGCTAATTTTTATTATAAACTAAAAATTAATATTTTTATGGTTTTGAACCAAATAATCTTAAACATTTCATTATTAAATTTTTTATCAGTTACAAAAATTCTTCCAACTCAATACATCCCAAAGCTGTCAATGAGCGCGTAAATACAAATTGCATGTTTAGCAGTCAACAGTCGTTGATCAAGTGATTGGCAAACTCACTCTAATTTTCCACAATGTATAGAGAGCGCTTGCATTGTACGTGTGAGCGAATCTATGAGAGAGCAATAAAGTTGGGCGCCCGCGGGCTAGGCAAAAATCGTCACTGACGTATATGGTCACTTAGCAGGTGCTAAGCTGATGCCCACCCTTGGTCATGACCAGGCATGGGCGTGAGCTTAGCACCTGCTAAGCAAAGATGACTTGATACGAAACTCTCTCCCGCTCTCTCATTTCGGTCCTCGATTATGCAGTGTTGCCTACTTTTTTATGTGTGCGCTAGTTGGCAATACTACACAATCGAGGACCATCTGACATTAGAATCTAATGATTAGATACATAAACAATGAGGAGCCAGAAAGCAAAAAACGCACCAAATTTGGGAAAATCAAACAAGTGAACATTTCGATAAACTTAAAATATCGCACGATTGAGAAAAAATACGTAAAGTATGAAAGAAAACAATCTAAGAAAATAGCTTCAGAAAATATATGTAGAAAATGATATTTTTTTTACGCATTTGGGTGGTTTACAGGTATAAAAAAGGTTACAAACAATACGCCTTTTCTTTTTGTATTATTTTCAAATATTTATTTTAATTATAATTATTTTTATTTGAAGTCATATTATTTCCATTACCATGTTCTATTTCATTACGAAATGTACATCATTAAGGATTTTACCTTATTTTAAGAAATCTTGGAATTTTTAACTTTATATTATGAATTATTTCTTATTTCATATATTTTATTTTAAATATACTATCTTGTCTCATTTTATACGTTCCGAGCAAGACAAATTAAAAAATTAATTCGATAGCACCTTTTTGCACACCTCTTGGTATGTGGGAATTGCAAAATTCCTAAGAAGCTACTCAAAATGCCCATATTTTGTTTTCACCATACTGGCATCATTGCAAAATGTTATAAAAAATGACCACTTTTTGAGCGCTCTCAGAGAGCGCGAAGTTTCGTATCTAGTCATCTTTGCTGCTAAGCGACCATATACGTATACGAATAGTGAGAGCACAACGATCTCTTCGTAAAAATCAACGACAAACCCATTTAGTTTACTTTCAGCATTCATACGGCACGGGTGTGCTGCTCGTACACATGGTACAGAGGATACTCGTTAATACGTACACATGAATGCAAAGCTTTTAGGTTGGGTATCTTTTTTTGCTTTAAATAAGCGGTTATGCTTTATTTTATTTCATTTAATTTTTTTTTATTTTATTTTATTTTGTTTTATCTTATTTTATTTTATTTTTTTTTATTTTATTTTATTTTATTGTATATTATTTTATTTTATTTTATTTTATTTTATTTTAACGGCTACAGCCAAGTCCCTAAAAAAAGTACCATCTTCAAGTGGCTAGCTAAAGCAGCGCTTACAATACAAGAAGCCTTCAATTTTGCATTTGCAAAAACTCGAGCTTGAGTTCATAAAATTTTATAATATTTTCATCAGCGCTCAGATTATTTACGTCTCTATGCAGCAAAGCAAAATGTCGATCAAGGCTTTGCTTGCACACGTAATTTAATATTTTTCCGCAAATCAAGCACTGCGGCTTATTTGCAGAATTTAAAACAAAAAAAAATGCATGCTCCCACTCAACATTAAACATTTTGAATAGGTGTTTAGAAATCGACCTCCCACTGTATCAAATATATGTATGCCTGTATGACCAAACTGCGTGTGATACGTGTTCACTATGCAAGCGCTGAAATCATACTAAATAAATAATTGGATTTGCTTTCGTCGTCGCTAGGCTGTCGTGTACTTACACACAGTCACAATTTGGTTACTGTGTCTCTGTAGTGGTGCCCATGCCTGGTCATGACTGACCGCAGGTGGTACTTTTCGCTGGATAAAGACAGTGGCCACCCCGGAGCTGACAAAGAAGTTTACCGAGTATGTGTGGGTGCTGTGGAGTGGCCGCTGGTGCACGTTTGGATAAAATGACAGAGGAATTTAGAAGTTAAAGCCATCACCTTAGTTTTAATGGCGTTAGTAATATTGTTAGAGTGGTGTTTTGAATGCTAGTCCAATTTTTAATAATTGTTTACAACCGGTGCCGATGCTAATGCGCGTCCAAAAATATTTAAAATATTAGGTCTCCGGAGGCGGATTCCCATTCCTGGCATCCAAACGCATCTTTTGATACCCCTCCCGACATTTTTGGATACATATTAGCAATCGGCACTGATCGCAACAATTACCTTGCAAACATATCAAAAAACATCATCAGAGCACAAAAACAAAATAAAGCGAGCGTTTTACTACTTTTATATACGAGTTTTACTTAAATTTTTAATAATTTTAACAAAAAATCGCGGAAGTTAATCTTATATTGTTTGCAAATAAAAAACAAGCAGTTATCCGCCAACAAAATTGCAACGTAGAAAAACGGAGCTACAATCGAAGAGTATGTAGCAGAATTGTAAGTTTCGAAGTTGAACTTAGCGGAATTGAATCTTAGCGCATCATTCTGTATTGCGAACGAAAGCTCAGAGGAACGATTCGTCTCCTTACGATTTCGTCTAGCAAGCGTATTCTCTATAATTTTCTTTTGCCTATGAGTTTTTGACAACTAATTCATTTAATTTTTTTGAAAAAATTGTTTTTTTGTTGGTTCCATCGTCTTACATATTGCAAACAGGCGAACGACTCGTTTCTGAGGCGAAACGAAAGTTCGTTTCGTTATAGAGAATGAGGCCCTTTGAATGCCAAAGTTGCTAAACGGAGAAATTTTCGGTCCAGGTCGAAATGCAGAATAGGGGTGAATATGCCTATAGATCTTCAAATCAGCAATAGGTATTTAAATGATGCACAGTAATAATATGAAACTAATGTGGGTGCCTGCACACATCGGTATATGTACTGTGACGGACTTTTCCTTAATTGCCGGAGTACGCTCAGTCCGTCCAGGGTTCTGAAATTAGAAATTCCCTAAAGGTCCTCTCAAGTGATAAAACCCTGTTATTTGTTTTCAATTCAAAATGTGTTATTTATTTGTGGGATTTTATCCTCTTTTCGCAAATCTACAATCTTAATTTTACTTGGGTACTAATCCTTCTTTTCTTATTGAATATGGCTAGCTATAATAAAGGCGGCTGAGGTGAAAACCCCTGCTTGGCCCGACCGTCAGCGGAGGTGAAAACCACCACTGAATATATAAACTTGCAATCGTGAGGTGAGAACCCCAGGTTTACATTCGCTGAGGTGAGAACCCCAACTACTATTCCTAGCTGCGGTCGCAAAACGACTTCCCTATTTCATAAAAAATCACCGCAAAAATTACAATAATAATTCTTAAAACTAAATCTTAACTTAACGGCGCATCTTCCACTGAGTTTATATATTCGTATTTGGTGTTCACATATTTCCCATATATTTTATGCCTTCTAGCTGTTTTTGCCGCGGTGCCGCTTCCACTCGGAACGCCCCATTGCCTGTGGTCAGCTGCTTTCTCGCACTCCATCGATCAGCTGGACATTCCCTCAACATTAATATTCTTTGTATACATATGTACATATGCTGGTTATTTTCCTGCGATCCCATTTGTACCTGCCGTCAATGCTAGTAATGCATTTTTCTTCTCCTCTTTATGCTATGTCCGCTAACATTGGGTTGCCAAAATATGTATGCGTGCGCGCGGGTGTAGCAAATCACCGCTGCTTAAGTTGGTTGGCCGACCCTTTTGCTTATTGGAATGCTCGTGGTTGTTTTTGTTTGTGCACTGCATATTTTCTATTGCCGGGCGTAGGCCCTCTCTTCTGCCATTACGTCTCCGTAGTACAGCCGCATGCGCAGGTTGACTCGTCGGGTGTAGTCGACGTAGCCTCTGCCGTACTGCTCGTCGTCTTCTTGCCGGATGGACAGTTCGCCTCGGCGCCGGTTGTTACCCTCCTCTTCGGCCTCGCTCTCCGACGATATTGAAATCGGTGTGGACTCCCGCACCATCGGCCCGCTCCGGTACTCATCGTCGCCACTGGGGCTCGGGCTGCGGATCCCGTCGTCGCCTTCGCCCTCGCTTTCGATATGGCCGAATGGCTCTGTACAGGCGCTGTCGTCGCCGCTCTCGCGCTCGCTTTCGCTCTCACTACCGTCCTCGCTCTCACTGGTGACGAGGTTAGTCACCGTCTCCTCTGGTTGTGGCTGTTGGGTCGATCGCCGAATTTTAAGGCGGAGTGAGCCATCTGCTGCCTTTTCGCTGGTGTAGCGCTCCATGTCACTTGTATCCATATTGGTTTACTATTTGATTATCCTGGGCATTGCGGCCGGTATTTATACTAGTTTTTCGTGACGCGATCAACGGTGGTTTTCCTAGGCAGAACTCAGCTGTGGAGCTTTTGCTGTTTGGCTATTCTATTGTTGTTGTGTATTTTGCTTCTTTGGTTGATGGTAACAGGACATTTCCAATAACTTGCATCCTTTCGTAACGTCTTTGCCGCTGCGTGCGCTTATTGGTTCAGTATGTCAGGTGATCGTTGCTGCTGCTGCGCGTGTGTGCGACGTTACCACGGTAGGGTGTTGCTAAATTCCTTTGAATATTTTGTCCGATTATTGGATATATATATTTTATGGCGAATGTTGATGATGCATGAAATGATTGTATAAAATTGGTTCATATTACCACCGTGATCCGTTATCCGTCTAAAACCTTTGTGCTTCGGGAACTACGTGGTACGCTATTTCCTTGCGCCTAGCTCTCGTACGTGTGCCGTGATTATCATTCGCCTCGATAGGTGTTCTCGGATTCCCCTCTCTCGTCGTGAAGCTGAAAGTTACAGAATATTCTATTATGTTATTGTGGTTTTTGTTGGCCATGTTGTTGGCGAAATCCGCTGCCATCTGCATTCCTATTTCCATGCTCGATGCTTGACCCTGTATTTCTTCGACGATCGTTCGTACGTTTTCCGGTGGGGATTTTATCTTCGGGCTATTGTTCGTTAAACCTTCTAAGGATAACGCTCCGCATTTCTCTGCTGTGTTACGGTCCCTCTGCTGTCGTGCTCTTAGCATTTGCATTGCTACTTTGGATGTCGTTGGTTGGTCTGGCTCGTGTGGCGTATTTTGCTCTCTGGGTTCTTCGGCGGTTGTTGTTTCTTCAAACCGTACTCTTCGTTGGCGCGTGCTTTCTTCGTCTTTGCTAGTGGGCTTTGACCCACGTGTTTCACTATGCCTCGCACCCTGTTCCTCGATTGCCTCTCTCTGTACCTCGGCCTCGTAATAAGCCTTCAGTTCACTTACGTGTGCTGTCCTTCTCTTACCCTTGTGTACCTTGTCCAGCTCTACTATTACCGGTGATACAAAATTCATCACTCGGTGTGGGCCACTGTATTTGGGTGCTAGTTTTGCCGCAAAATTGTCTACTGCTTTGGACAATTGATGCTCTTTCACCAATACCAGGTCGCCTATAGCCGGTTGCCATTGCCTCCTGCGCAAGTTATAGTACCTTGCCTGCTCCGTCGATGCGCTCTGTTGTTTACGCCGTACCATGCTGTACACCTCCTTCATCCTTGATGCCTTTTCGCTTAAAACAATCTTCTCCTCGCCAGTACCAAACGTCTGTTCGTCGTAGAGGGAGCCCGGAATCCTCGGCTCTCTACCTTGTACTACATACGCGGGGCTGTACCCTGTTGATTCGCATACACTCTTGTTTAACGCCAACGAAATCTCTGGTAAAAACTCATCCCAATTTCTCTGGTCCTTGCCGGTAAACTGTGATATCATTCTCTTCACGTTTCTATTTGCTCTCTCTGTCGGGTTCTCCTGCGGAGTATATGGTGCCGTCAGTTGGTGTTTTATGCCAAGCTCCTGCAAGAACCGCTTGAAACTTCTACTAATGAACTGCGCCCCGTTGTCGGTTATTAATACCTTTGGCGCTCCGAACCTCGCTAAAATCCTTTCTCTTAGACCTTTGATTAGGTTGTCTGTTGTTGCTTTTCGCATAGCCACAACTTCTACCCACTTCGAAAACCTGTCTACAAAAACTAGCGCCATTGTGTTGCCATGCTTCGAGCGCGGGAGTGGTCCTACAAAATCCGCGCATACTGTTGCCCATGGTTCCTCCGGGATTCTTGTCAGCATCTTACCAGCCGCTTGTTGTTGGCTTGGTTTGTAAATTTGGCATTCGTGACACTGCTGAACATACTTCCTAACGTCTCTGTACATGCCTGGCCAATAATACCGTGTCATTGCCCGTGCGATCGTCTTACGGATTCCCATGTGTCCTGCGCTTGGTGTGTCGTGGATTTCTCCTAGTACTCTTTTTCGCTGTGGTGTGGGTACGCACAACTTCCATGGGACGTGGTCTTCTCCATCCATTTGGCCAACTATTCGCCTATATAGCTTTCCCTCTTGGATCACGTAATCTGGGAATTTCTCGGGGGTCTCCGTTATTTCTGCTACCTTTGCGGAATACCAATTGCAGCTGCTGTCTTCTGGTTGCGCGGTCATGCTTCCAAGTTGTTCTTCCAACGGTTGGCGTGATAGTGCGTCTGCCACGACGTTCAACTTTCCCTTCCTATATTGCGCGTCAAACGAATACTGTTGTAATTCTAACGCCCATCCAGCAATTCGTCCTGATGGACTTTCGATTGCGTTGAGCCACTTCAGCGCTAAATGGTCTGTGATTACGGTAAAGTTATATCCTTCTAGGTATGGCCTCATTTTCCTTATTGCCCAAACTATTGCCAAACATTCCTTTTCTGTTGGTGAATAATTGATTTCCGCCTTATTTAGTCTTCGGCTCGCATAAGCTATCACCCGCTCTTCGTCGTCTAACCCTTGTGTTAAGACAGCACCGAGGCCAAAATCGCTTGCATCTGTTTGTAATCTAAATCTCTGGGTGAAATCTGGACAGGCTAAAACGGGTGCTTGTATAAGCGCATTCCTCAATGCATCAAACGCTACCTGCTGCTCTTCGGCCCATTTCCATTTACAACCCTTCTTCAACATGGAGGTTAACGGGTTTGCCACTTTGGAGAAGTCGGGGACGAATCTTCTATACCAGGACACTATTCCTAGGAAGCGCCGTAATTCTTTCACATTATTGGGAGGTGTAAGCTCTTTTATAGCGGCTACTTTGTCTGGGTCTGTGTGAATTCCCTCTTCGCTAACTACATGGCCTAAGTACTTCAGACTTTTCTTGAAGAATTCGCACTTCTCAGGGTTTATCTTAAGGTTGGCTTGCCTGAGACGCCGAAAAACTTCCGTGAGGTGCCCTACGTGGTCTTCTAGAGTTTCACTCGTTATAATAATCTCGTCCAGATAGGCGAACGCATGTGGCTCCAACTCTGGACCTATAAGGCGATCGAGCGCTCTTTGAAAAGTTGCTGGGGCAGAGTGTAGCCCGAATGGCATCACTTTCCACTGATATAGCCCTCGCCCAGGTATCGTAAATGCGGTGTACTGTTTACTACCTTCCTCCATGGGGATCTGCCAATAGCCGTTCTTTAAATCTAGGCTGCTTATAAATCGTGCGCTTCTAAGTCTATCTAGAATATGTTGTATACGAGGTAGTGGGTATGCGTCGGGGACTGATCGGGAGTTAAGCTGCCTGTAATCGACACAAAGTCGCCATTTGCCATTCTTCTTCTTTGCTAGGACTATCGGGGCACTATGGGGGCTACGCGATGGCTCAATACAACCCTTCTCTATTAGTTCGTCGATCTCTTTATTAATGATTTCTTGCATTTTAGGGTTTTTGGGGAAATATCGCTATTTTATAGGCCGGTCATCCCTCATGACAATTTTGTGTTTGGCAATGTTAGATACCCCCGACATATTATCAAAAATTTTTAGTTCTTGCTTAAGGAATGTACTCACCGCGTCGTCTGTGGAGTTTTGTGTAACTATATTCGGCTCGTGCATTGCTTGCTCTTTAATATCTAGACTCATTTCAACGAGGCTGGTACACCTTGCTTTCTCCTGTCCTCGATTCTCTGCTTTGAATATTATTGCGCTTTCGCCACACCTCAGCTCCATATTTGCCTTGGCCATGTAGTCCGTTCCGATCACCAGCTTCTCTGACAACCCTGGTAGAACGAGTAACTCGCTCTGGTGTACTTGGTCACCCAACGTTACTTCCGCCTCTACTGCCTCTACCACGTGTTTCACCGTACCATCCCCCATTACGACTCGTGTACGTACCTCTTTCAGTCTACGCGCATCTAGCTCTGTCATCATTTCTTCGCTCACGAAGCTTCGCGTCGCTCCCGTATCTATCGCCGCTGTGACCTCTCTACCATCTACTTGTACCGCCGCCAAGATTCGCCCTTGTGTCTGTGTGAATGCCTTCTTCGGAGGCGAGGTTGAGTTGCGTGAGACCCCACTCCTCGCAGCTAATGGGGTCTCCTGTCGTTTCCCTGTTGCCTACGACAGCAATCTCTAGTTAACGTGCCATCCTTCCCGCACACCCAGCAAAAGTTGCGTCGAGAGTTACGGCACCCATAAGCGAAGTGTCCGCACTCTCCACACCGTCTGCATGCTGTCCGTGGGTCTATGTACCCTTGTCGAGCACTACTTGCCGTGTTTGCCAATGGTGGTGGGTTTTCGCTCACCTGTTGTACGTTGCTGTTTTCCGCTTGTATATAGTGAAACCTCTCGTCTTGTCGCCTGGGTACGAACGGTCTCGCTGCTGGCCTAAGTGGTTCCCTCTCTGGCGTGATGTTTTCATAATCTTCCACAAGGCTTACCAAATCCTCTAGGCAGTTAAATTCACTCCGTTTTACATACAATTGGTATTCTCTCCTCGAGTTACGGTATATGCGATTCAGCTTTTGCTCGCTGGTGTAGTCGGAGTGTCTCATCAGACTCTGCAGCGTCAGCACGTAGTCCTTGAATTTTTCGCCTGGCCTCTGCATCCTTTGCCGTATTTCGTCATCTAGACGCTCGAAATACCTTGAGCTCAAGAAGAACTTCAAGAAGTCTCTCTTAAATTCGTCCCATTGCTGCCAGTGACGGTTGTTGTTCCTAAACCATACCAGCGCCTTATCCTTAAGTAGTTCTGGTAGCGCCCGTGGTATGGAGTTTCTGTTGATCTCGTAACTGTCGGCCAGCTCCTCGACTCGCTCTATGAAACCAAGCGGGTCCTTGTCGCCATCGTATCGCAAACCCCACTTGCGCACTCGATCCATCACGCTGCCACTTGATTCCGCCTGGTGATAGGAATACGGCGCGGCTTGTATTCCTGCGTCGTGTCTACCTTCCATAATACCGTGTGTTGGTGCTGGCGTCTTGCTTGTGCTCGCTGTACCGGAATAGGTGAAGCCTTGTTCGCTGCCATTCATTGGTGTCGGGGGATTGATTGTTATAGTTGGCCCGCCATCTTTTGGTGTAGGGGGTCGAGCATGATGCTGTTCCAATGCAGCAAAACGTTTCCTCAATCCCTCGTTGTCGCAGTTTGCCTGGATAAACGACGATAGCAGCTTTCGCATTTCGTCCACCGTTCCTGAATATTCCACTCCGAATTCCGCACAGTATGCCACCAGCTCCTCGCGGTTGAGGTGGTATATCCATGATACCCTAACCATCCTCTATGTGTTGGTTTTGGTTTACCCAGCAGATTATTAATCCTCGTGTGTTCCTAGATCCTTGATTCACTCTGTGGGTTGTAACTTTGTTTGTTTCAGCAGATTTTTAATCCTCTTGTTTTTTTCCTAATCCTGTAATTTGTAATACTCGTTGTGACTTAACATTGACTTAAAGTCCCTGCTCGGGCGCCATTTGTGACGGACTTTTCCTTAATTGCCGGAGTACGCTCAGTCCGTCCAGGGTTCTGAAATTAGAAATTCCCTAAAGGTCCTCTCAAGTGATAAAACCCTGTTATTTGTTTTCAATTCAAAATGTGTTATTTATTTGTGGGATTTTATCCTCTTTTCGCAAATCTACAATCTTAATTTTACTTGGGTACTAATCCTTCTTTTCTTATTGAATATGGCTAGCTATAATAAAGGCGGCTGAGGTGAAAACCCCTGCTTGGCCCGACCGTCAGCGGAGGTGAAAACCACCACTGAATATATAAACTTGCAATCGTGCGGTGAGAACCCCAGGTTTACATTCGCTGAGGTGAGAACCCCAACTACTATTCCTAGCTGCTGTCGCAAAACGACTTCCCTATTTCATAAAAAATCATCGCCCTTTTATACAAATTTTGCGGACGGCAAACCGCAAAAATTACAATAATAATTCTTAAAACTAAATCTTAACCTAACGGCGCATCTTCCACCGAGTTTATATATTCGTATTTGGTGTTCACATATTTCCCATATATTTTATGCCTTCTAGCTGTTTTTGCCGCGGTGCCGCTTCCACTCGGAACGCCCCATTGCCTGTGGTCAGCTGCTTTCTCGCACTCCATCGATCAGCTGGACATTCCCTCAACATTAATATTCTTTGTATACATATGTACATATGCTGGTTATTTTCCTGCGATCCCATTTGTACCTGCCGTCAATGCTAGTAATGCATTTTTCTTCTCCTCTTTATGCTATGTCCGCTAACATTGGGTTGCCAAAATATGTATGCGTGCGCGCGGGTGTAGCAAATCACCGCTGCTTAAGTTGGTTGGCCGACCCTTTTGCTTATTGGAATGCTCGTGGTTGTTTTTGTTTGTGCACTGCATATTTTCTATTGCCGGGCGTAGTTAGGTTGGTGGCCTCTTAGCGTCGCTGTTGATATTCTGTAAAACGTGCATTAGGGTGTGCCTAATATTGTAAAAAGTAGAAGATGAATATATTCGGAAATATGTATGTACATATGTACATGGGTATATATTATATGTTTTGGGCAAACGTAGGTGTGCTTGCGGGGTAAAAGGGCGTATGTGCGAAAATGTCAAGTTTCGGCATACTTCATATAGCTGAATATCTATAAAGTATAGATATGTAGTTCATGTGTAAAACAGCCTATGTCGGCGATTTTGCAGCATGGCGTATGTGCAAAATGTGAAAACTTGATATTCCTTGCGAAAACATGTACGTTGCTTTTGTGCACAACGGCATATGTTCAAAAGTATAAAATCCATTTTTATTTATAATTCATAAAAAAGTATAGGTATATGTGTATATATATGTATATGTATATGTATGTAAATGTTGTGAGGTCTCCAGAGCCTCAGGATCGGGGTCCTCACAGTACATGGTAACGAAATGGCTGATAAGTGAGCGAAGGATGCAGCAAACGAACCTCTGCATACATCTGACCATCTTACCAATAACAAAATAAGGCGACTAGCTAGAAAATCTATCCATGATGCCCAATCATATGACTGGACTAACTACAATCACCATTATAAAGTATCCAACCCACGTGGCAAGAAACTATATTACTCCACTAACTGTTCCAGCAATAATAAGATAACAACATTCGTATGACTTCGAGTTGGACACACAATTTCTACACGCGCTTACATCCTAAATAGCTCACAGAAGCCTAACTGCCCGTTTTGCGAAGATAGCGATTTTAGCGTTACGCACATCCTAGATGACTGCCCAGGCTTACAACAGAAATTCAGTATTTGGCAGCAGTGTACCATTAAGGTGGATCGACGAAAAAAGTGTTTCCACTCCACCCCTAGGATTAAAGATATTTTGAAGGCGATCCGTATGATGTGAAACGAGATACCGACAGTCACTACTAGAATTTGAACTCAGAATAAAAAATGATTAAGGGAGGAATTGTGGCGGCTTCCAAGCCATGAACAACGGTGTACGGCTCATTAAAATCGGACTTAAAATGGCGACGTGGTGTCAAAAGAAGTTAATAGCCCATCGGGGGGGCGTGGCAAAAAAAAAAAATTATTTTTTTGGGATCGCCTTCAACATATCTTTAATCCTAGGGGTGGACTGGAAACACTTTTTTTTTTGTATGGGAACCGATCCGCACTAGTGTACCATCCAGCCTCCTCCAAACCAAAAGTGACAGTAATATTCAACTTATCACTGAATTGATATCGCTTTGTAATGCCAACATATAATCATACCTATTGAAATGAACTTCGCAATCGCTTTGTGAGAAACTTCAGGTAAGCCAGAGACTTGAAATTGAACGCATAGTTCGAAACCCGGTGATAATGAAATATTTGAGCAAAAAGTTTTCACTGGGTGGCGCACGGTTCTACCAATTTCGAAAACTAATTTGAAATTTGTTCCTTTTGTATTTTTCGGCCTTTGAAATTGAGGATTATATTTATTGTTGACATTTGGAAATTTGTTATTGATTTTTTACTAGCATTTTCATTTATTAATTACTAAGTTCTAATCACAATTACAATTGCTTGTTTGTAGGTGGAACTAAAACCTATAAAAAGATGATGCACAGTGATATAGTAGAAAATTTTAATCATATCAATTGAAATAAATTTCAGATTCCAAACTAAGGCAATAAATTTTTAGAATTAAAATGCAAGTGTGGCAGTTATCAAACTATTTAAAGTATATTAATTGCACTCCCCCTTTATATTTTCCAATCTTCTTGTTTGTCTGCTCATTTACCGCCACCGTAAGGGCGAGAATAATTCCAAACTAAGGCAATACATTTTTAGAATTAAAATGAAAGTGTGCCAGTTATCAAAAAAATTAAATTATATTAATTGCACTCCACCTTTATATTTTCCAATCTTCTTGTGTGTCTGCTCATTTACCGCCACCGTAAGGGCGAGAATGATCCTTCTGTTGGTTTCAGGCAAATAAAAAAATAAATAATTGGAGCTATATTTACCTCCGGCGAGATTAGGCCAGCGTGAAATCAATGAGCTTGAGATGCTAGCCAATGGGAATAATGCCCGAAAATTCTATCAAAAAATTCGACGAATGACGTAAGGTTTCAAACCCGGGGCAAATTCCTGTAAGAACGAGAACTGATGACTGATGTTCAGAGAATACTAGAGATATGGAGGGATCACTTCTCTGCCCTTTTAAATTGAGCAAGAAACCAGAGAAGAGCTCGAACCCGAACCCACAATCGAAGACGACGAAATTGACGTCCCAGAACCCGACTATAATGAGGTGCGAATAGCAATATCCCGGTTAAAAAACAATAAAGCAGCTGGCGCTGATGGTTTGCCTGCTGAGCTATTCAAGCATGGCGGCGAGGAGCTGGTAAGGCGTATGCACCAGCTTATGTTCAGAATATGGTCGGATGAATGCATGCCCGAAGATTGGAATCTATGTGTTCTGTGCCCAATCCACAAGCAAGGTGATCCTGCAAACTGCACCAACTACCGCGGAATCAGCCTTTTGAATATCGCATATAAGGTCTTGTCAAGCGTATTGTGCGAACGATTGAAGCCTGACGTGAACAGATTGATTGGACCTTATCAGTGTGACTTCAGACCTGGAAAATCTACCATCGACCAGATTTTTACAATACGTCAAATCCTGGAGAAAACCCGTGAGAAAAGAATCGACACACACCACCTCTTTGTTGATTTAAAGCCGCTTTCGATAGCACGAAAAGGAGCTGCCTTTATGCCGCTATGTCTGAATTTGGTTTCCCCGCAAAACTTATACGGCTTTGCAAAATGACATTGAGCAACACCACCAGCTCAGTCAGAATTGGGAAGGACCTCTCCGAGCCGTTTGAAACTAAACGAGGTTTCAGACAAGGTGACCCCCTATCGTGCGATTTCTTTAATTTGATGTTGGAGAAAATAATACAATCTGCAGAACTCAACCGCGCTGGAACAATATTCTATAAAAGCGTGCATCTGTTAGCATATGCTGACGGCATTGACATTATCGGCCTTAACAACCGTGCCGTAACCTCTGCGTACTCCAAACTAGAAAAAGAAGCGGAAAAAATGGGTTTGGTGGTGAACGAAGGCAAAACGAAGTACATGCTGTCATCAAGCAAAGAGTCAGCGCATTCGCGCCTTGGCACCCACGCCACTGCTGGCAGCAAAAAGTTCGAAATAGCGAAGGACTTCGTTTACCTTGGATCCAACATAAACTCCAACAATAATGCCAGCCTAGAAATCCAACGAAGAATTGCTCTTGCAAATAAATGCTACTTTGGACTGAGTAGGCAATTGAAAAGTAAAGTCCTCTCTCGACGCACGAAAATCACACTCTACAAATCACTCATCGCTCCCGTCCTTCTATATGGTGCAGAGCCGTGGACACTAACAGCATCTAACGAGGCTGCATTGGGAGTATTCGAGAGAAAAGTTCTGCGAAAGATTTATGGGCCTCTACGCGTTGGCGACGGCGAGTACCGAAGAAGATTTAATGATGAGTTGTATGAGCTTTACGCAGACGTCGACATAGTACAGCGCATTAAAACACAGCGGCTTCGCTGGCTAGGCCACGTCGTGCGAATGAACGAAGACGCTCCAGCCCAGAAGGTATACTTATCGGCACCCGCCGGTGGAAGCAGAGGAAGAGGAAGACCACCACTCCGATGGAAGGACCAAGTGGAGACCGACCTGCGTTCTCGTGGGGTCTCCAATTGGCGCCAGTTATGTTGGACGGTCAGGCGGTTAGATGGCCATTTAAAGAAGAAGAGATTAGGCCAAGCTTCTTTACCAATTTGTGGTATGCTGCTTATAATGCTGGGTGGTAAGCCAGCAACACTACCGCCACACCACGGCAGCCTGTTGTTTTCAATCACCACCTGAAAAATTCGGTGTGTTGAATTTCTGAACACACAGTTTATTTCTAAAGAAATAATGAATGAGAGCTTTTGTGGTCAAGAGATCGTTGCGGTCACCCTGTAGGCCTCATACTCGCACGCAATCTGGTAGCTCGTTTTCCAAACGTTTCCGTGCCACGTCAGCAAAACGTCAGATCAACCGCAGCTACCTCTTAAAAATTCTAACTTCCGGCGTCCTTTTCATCACCGGCAGCCGAGGCGAGTAGCAGCAGTTTACGTCATCAAAAAATTCCACGAGCATCCAGAAGTGGAGACACGAGAAAACGGGGGATATAGTACCTAAGTACCCCCAATAAAACACAACCAGCGTTTTTTTTTTCGTATTGGTAAGTAAATAGTTAATAGTGATACTGACGGAATTTCGGTTAACCACCCCCGGTATCTACAGGCTTACATAGGCAGCGCCACCGGGTCGCGAACAAAGCGTATACCACAAGGGAGCACCCCATCATACCCAGGGCCACCATAAGTATTTGGAGGCACCAACAAAGTTAACCTTGCAGGAGAAAGTAAAACAAAAATCCCTGCACCAAAATACGACGCCCTCAGCGTTGCCAAAAGCACGAGAAAATAGGGAAATAATCCCAATACCACCATCGGCTGCCAGGTAAGAGTGTTGAACACATTTCACCCCAACGGCCTTTGCCACCACCTCTATCATCAGGGGTACCATTACCCCATATTGGCCTCCTGACGCCGGGGAGACAGGGGCCTCCACAATATTGTGCCCGACTTAGTCCCGCATGAGCGGACGCCACCCACTTACTTATATCCGCTTGAGCGGACACCATCACGTTCCTACATCTGTCATGCAGTTGCCGTAAAGCACCGAAGTGCTATTATCACTACCACTTGGAGGAAGGCGGACATCTATATGTATTTCTAATTTTAATAAGTGCAGTACATAAAGAAAAAAACCTAATTTGTTAATAGTGTTGATAGGTGATGATGTGAAATTAAGGGACAGTGCTAGTGAGTGTATATCCGAGTCTTTGGTCGGTCACAGCCGAGGCAACTTGACCTGGTATAAGTCAGGTAACCAAGGCCTAACACTGACCCTTAGTGTTCACCCCCATAAGTTTGGTCAAATGCATCGGTTATCGATAGTGTGAAATAATGTAATTGTAGGTAGGGATACGAGACTGGCCCATAAAGTGCGTAAATAGAAGGGCATGTAGTGAAATCCATAGTGAAAAAAAAAAGGAATTACCCACTTAGTCCACCCCTAAATCCAAGACGTCTTGTAGGCCGTGGCGGGAGTATTCATTCATTTCCATATTCGGGCTTGAGGTCACCCCTGATAGAGGCTGATAAGGTCACATACCTGCTCTTCTCCTTGACAGAGTGTTCGCCCAAATCGTACCTACCATCAAATTAAAATATACCTATTTGAAATTTAAATTCATACGTGTTACATGAGAGTGCACATGTGGGTATAAGTGTGTTCGTCACGGATGACCCTTAGCGTATATTAGTAAATAGTCCATTCGAAGTGGTATAAAACGGGAATCCGTGGCGACACTCGCTCACATGTATGCTCCCATGAATAACATTGGCATACCATAAACGAATTAGTAAATTTGACAACAGAAATATTCACAGATACACCATTGAATTAAAGGTGTGAAAATCGGGCTGAGCCCAATAGTATATATATTTATTGTAAAATCGTAGCAGGCACTTGTTTTGATTTGACTCACGAAGAGTACACGTTCATAAGCCATTAATTTTTACAGTTCGAATGAAAACCGAACACCCTATATATATTCATAAAGACTTTGTATGTATAAGTATGTATAAATACACTTTTTGATTATTATATAATAAATATGTTTTAATTCAACCCAAAATTTAAGTGCTCTTTTTCTTCCAGATGCGATGTAGACAGACGGACGAGACGATGACTGGGTGGGGCCAAATGTAGGGAAGTGAGGGGTTTCATTTTGGGGTCGGAAACAATTCCTCGCCACAACCGACCATGGAAGGGTGGGTGTAGAGGCATGGCCAATTACCATCTAGGGCCATAGTAGGGGGTTATAAGGGGTGCGAACTACCCTGAGGTAAAGTGTTAGTCAGGTATGAATTTTTTTTGTATGGTGCGGCTGTCAGGCCTCGGGGTCAAAGATCCACCCCACAGTCCGGCGAGCTAGTTCGCGCAACACGCAAGCATACCTGCAAGGTCTCGGGGCATGCAACATGAGGGTGAAGTGGCACTGCCTAGAAGGCCGCCACCCCCCGACAAGCTGGCACGTAACAGAAATGGCGCCCAACGTGGGGCCCACAACTTAGTGGAGCCTTAAGCAATACATTTATTTTGTGGACAACATTGGGGTAGGTTCGCACCAGGGGTTATTAGTTCTCAGCTAGGAAGTGGGGCATTATTTCAATTTCTAGAATTTCAATAGCAATGTTGTTTTGATTTTTAAATTTCTTCAACATCAGCAGCTTGACTCGGCTGCATACAGTCGGTCAATAGTGTTGATATAGGGGGGGGGGTAGGGAATGGATTGAAGAGGTCTGTTAGCTTGTTTTGGCGGAGGTCAAGCTGGACAATAGTAGCAGTGGTCTGAATCCATTCACTAAGGATTCACAAGGAACGAGTAGCTCATTTTGCCAATGTTAAAGTAGACGATAGTATTCGTGGAAAATTTACGAGGGGGGGATTAAGTTGTATAGGTAGCTTAGTCGGCTAAGTTGACGCCAGCTAATAGTATCTGCAACTACGGGGGAATTAAGTTATTAGTGGGGGACAGAAAACGGACGACGTAGGGCGGACAGACAACGCATCGGAAGAAAGGAGACACTATTTTGATTTGGATCTTCTTTAATTTTTTTTTCTCAATTCTATTTTGGTCTTGATTTGGGCCGGTTGTTTTTCTACAAATTTATTTACACGTATATACCCATGCATATAACTACGTATATTTCATTGATGCAGTATTTGTATTAAACCACGGAGATAAGGTAGACATATATAGATATCTCATTTAGTTTTGGGTTTTAAATTTTTTTTGAATATTCGGTTCATTTTAAATTTGCATCGGCGATAGGGCGATCTATTTTTGACATTGTAAGTGGTGGTGTTATACGTCGATCAACCGGGGTAATATACCGAACCAAGATTGAATCTTCAACGCAGCATAGCACCTTCACCACCTCCACGATCACATCCGCGTGCCAACAGTTGTTAGGCAAGCCGGATTCGTATTCCACGGTATATATTTTTCTTGGTTATTTCAACAAATCCTAACTCCGCGACCTTCACTCTAACACGCTTTAAGCTCTACGACAAATATATCGCGGTAAATGGCGGACCGAGCAAAACGACAAGGCCTTAGGAGTGAGCTGAAGCTCACGTCCGGCGACGAGGACTTGGACCAAGCGGGAATTAAGGATCAAGAGCTACAGGACGTGGGAGAGGGGAGCCAACACTACGCCGGGGTAGGCCATGACAACAGCGGCCACCAAAGCGACGATGCACTAGGGCAAGGACAAGTCGATGATGGTGCTGGGGCTTTGGCGTCGGGGGCAACAAAACGTGAGGGGATACCGAACAACGCAGGTAGCGAAAAGGCGACTCCACCACACGCGTTAGGCGCCGAATTCATGGAAAAATTCGAGCTAATGTTTGTACAACATCAGTTAGATGTGAGCCGTTCGACAACCGAGGCGGTTAAGGGTTTGGTTCAGACACTAAAGAAGGAAATGAATTCTCTGGCAGGCAGGCTATCGGTGTTGGAGGACGCAGGAGCACGGACACGTACTAGACAGGCGAACGACGATTGGTTATCGGACACGGAGACGCTGGCAAGGAGCCCAAACACGAGTGCGGTTGAGTTAGACAGGAATGGCAGTGATCGCAGAACAAGCGTGAATCGACGTTTAGCTTTAGCAGGCACGGAACGCAGGGCGGTCTTAACCAGCGGGCGGCATGAGAGGAACGCGACAAAAGCCATACGTGATTGGCATATAAAATTCGATGGGGGGTTGAAGGCAATTCCTATAGAACGATTCTTGTTTCGCGTCGATACTCTACGAATGAAACACGACATATCGCCGCAGGATTTGTACGCCAACTTCCACTTACTGCTCGAGGGTCAAGCGCAGGAGTGGTATTGGTTGTATACCGAGGAGCACCCGGAACATAGTGCCATCGATTATAAGGTATTTCGTGCAGCCATGGTTGAGCACTTCCGAAGGGCAGACTGCGACGAAGAGATTAGACAAGCCATGAACGAGCGCAAACAGGGTTACAACGAAAAGTTCGAGGAGTTCTACGCTGAAGTTCGAGGTCTAGAGCTTACTATGAGGACGCGGCTACCAGAGTTAAGTCTAGTGAACCTCATGCGTCGGAATTTAAGACCCAGGATCAAGAATCTGATCTTCGGCTGTCAAATATCATCGCTAGAGCAGCTACGCAAGGAGTGTCGTCGGGCAGAAAAACATTTAGCAGAATTCGAAGTAAAGCCCCAACGCAGGAAGGCGGTAGATGAGTTAGAGGAGCTGGAAGCGGAACCGCAGGATACCGTAGAAGCATTTCATCGGACAGCCAGAGACCGAGCCGGAAGACATGACCACGCAGGAGACATTGGAGCCAAGCGGGAATGGCATACAGCGAGGAAGGTGGACGTTAGTGGCTGTGATGGACGTTTACACAACATGATCTGCTATAAATGTAACCAACCCAGTAGGCAGATATGCGACGATTGCCACCCGAAAAACCTGGAGGGTGGCGAGAAATCCGGGGATCCTCGCCAACGCCAGGTAACCCCGGAGAAGTAACAAATAACAGCGTCGATAGGTCAGGTCCAGAAGATCCAGACAAGACAATGGTAACCGGATGGAACAGCATAGATGGTAGTAACAATAGAATCAACATTTTGACCAACAATCGAACGGAGACAGCACGCAGACTAGTCCCAAAGTTAACCTTGCAGGAGAGACAAGCACGATACGATGCAGCGCGTAAAAGAATTTTTGGCACATCGGTGGCGCTCGGCGCAAGCGCTGAAGGAGTTAGGGAAGCGAGCGCAGCGAGGAAGTGGCAAAGAATAGTTAAGTTGCGCGAGCGCACCCGGGAGCGACGAAGGGAAGCGCGAACGATCGAAGAAACGGTTATTCGGGACGCCATGGACAAACGGCCGTACACTCAGATAGAGATCGAGGGAGTGCAGGTACAGGGCTTGTTGGATAGTGGAGCTTCTATTAGTTGTCTGGGGTCAGTGGCGCGTGCGTGGGAGGAAAAATTGGGCGGAAAGCTGCGCAGGTTAAATGAACGATTGAAAACAGCAGACGGGAAAGCTCAAGCGGTGGCAGGCAAGTTGGATGTGAACGTGACTTGGAGAGGCAAAACAAAACCCATGACATTATATCTCGTACCGAGCCTTAAGCAAGAGCTATACCTAGGCATAGATTTTTGGGATGCCTTCGGAGTGGCACCGATGGTAATCTCCGAACTGGATACACAAGGCCAGCTGGAGCTGTCACCCACACATTGTCGAGAGTTAGAAAGGGTGAAGAAGCTGTTCCCATCATCAGCTGATCTGGGACTTGGGATAACCCATCTCGTTGAGCACGTCATAGAGGTAACGGACGAAACCATACCGATCAAGCAGCGTCACTACCCCATGTCACCAGTAAAGCAGATATACGCATATGAAGAAATCGACCGGATGCTACAACTCGACGTAATAGAAGAAAGCAACAGCGCGTGGAGTTCACCGATTGTGCTGGTGGAAAAGCCCGGGAAAAAGCGGCTGTGCGTCGATATGAGAAAGCTCAACGAACGCACAAAAAAGGATGCCTATCCGACTCCCCACATCGAAGGGATATTAGCGCGGCTGCGAGAAACACATTTCATATCGGGGATTGATCTTAAAGACGCCTTTTGGCAAATACCCCTCGAACAGTCAGCAAGGGAAAAAATGGCGTTCACAGTCCCAGGGCGTCCACTTTATCAGTTCAAGGTAATGCCGTTCGGGTTGTGCAATGCACCCCAACGGCTATGCAGATTAATGGACAAAGTTATACCATCGCGCTTAAGAGAAAATGTATTCGTATATATCGACGATTTGTTGGTCTGTTCACCGGATTTCCAGTCACACCTAGTACACCTGGCGGAGGTAGCCGAGTGTCTTGCCAATGCCGGTCTAACCATTAATCTAAACAAGTCGAAGTTTTGTCAGAATTAGCTAAAGTACCTAGGGTTTATCGTAGGACAGGGAGAGCTCAAAACCGATCCGGAGAAAGTGCAGTCCATTGTCGAGTTTCCAGTTCCAACTACAATAAGACAATTACGGAGATTTCTGGGCATGTGTGGATGGTATAGGAGGTTTATACCAAACTTCGCATCGGTTGCTGCTCCCATGACGGAATGCTTGCGGAAGGCGAAGGTGTTTGCGATGACAGAAGAGGCGGTGAAATCCTTTAATGAGCTAAAGACGGCGCTCACTTCAACCGACGTATTAGTCAACCCAGAACGGTTTACGGCAAGGTCTGCTGGAACAGGCACACGGTGACCAGGCGCTGGACATGGCGGTATAGCAAAAACTTTGTTTAGGCTGAGGACCAAGTTCTTCTGGCCAGGTATGGTAGGAGCTGTCCGAGATTTCGTAGCGAGGTGTGAGATATGTAAATGTTCCAAGGCACCAAATGTGTCCTCGAGACCACCAATGGTAGATCGCTTCCAAACCGAACGACCGTTTCAGCGTCTCTACGTAGATTTTTGTGGACCCTACCCGCGCACGCGATTAGGAAACACGGCCGTATTTGTAGTTTTAGATCATCTATCAAAGTTCATTTTTTTCAACTCGAGGAAACAGGCCACCGCACAAGAGGTGTTCAGGTATCTCGAAAACGACATATTCCATGTTTTCGGCGTCCCTGAGACCATACATTCCGATAATGGGAGACAGTTTGTCGCGGACGCTTTCACAGGGTTCCTGAGAACATATGGGGTGGAGCATGTCAAAACAGCACACTACGCGCCGCAAGCGAACGCGTCCGAGAGGGTCAATCGGTCGCTGCTCGCCATGCTGCGGTCGTATGTTGACAGTTCCGACCAAAGCACCTGGGATCGTCATATATCGATGGCGGGATTTGCGTTGAGGAGCGCGGTGCATGAGGCTATCAAGATTGAGCCATATAGAGCGGTGTTTGGACAGTCGATGGCACAGCACGGAAGTACCTATGGTCTTTGGAGGCGACTCGATACCTTGAGGGAAAGTGACCTGGAAGTGTTATATAGGGAAGACCGAGCGTGGCTGATACGGCAGAAGCTGATCAAAAACTTAGAGGAAGCGTACAAAAAGGGACAAGCGACATACAACACCAGAGCCCGACCCGTGAGGTATCGAGAAGGCGAGATCGTGTATCGGCGCAATTTTAAATTGAGTAATGCCGCGGAAGGGTTCAATGCCAAGCTCGCCCCGAAGTATCTTCGCTTGCGCTCTACGAGATCGGAGACTCAGCGGGACGCTCGGTAGGAATTTACCACGCCAAGGACCTACGTCGATAAGGGAGCACGACCATGGACGACCAAGGACGACCAGCTTTTCGAACGCCTAGCCAAACCGAGTTTGGCCACAGCGCTCGCCCTGTTGCGGTCACCCTGTAGGCCTCATACTCGCACGCGATCTGGTAGCTCGTTTTCCAAACGTTTCCGTGCCACGTCAGCAAAACGTCAGATCAACCGCAGCTACCTCTTAAAAATTCTAACTTCCGGCGTCCTTTTCATCACCGGCAGCCGAGGCGAGTAGCAGCAGTTTACGTCATCAAAAAATTCCACGAGCATCCAGAAGTGGAGACACGAGAAAACGGGGGATATAGTACCTAAGTACCCCCAATAAAACACAACCAGCGTTTTTTTCGTATTGGTAAGTAAATAGTTAATAGTGATACTGACGGAATTTCGGTTAACCAACCCCGGTATCTACAGGCTTACATAGGCAGCGCCACCGGGTCGGTCGGTGATAGCGCTTTGATAGCTCAAACCAATTGATTTTCGAGTCATTCGCTTGCTAGACAGAAACATGCAAGCACTTATGCGCAATATGGCAAGCAAATATTTAATGATGATGAATCCCTTTGCAATTTTTATTTAATGCTTTATTAAGTTTTTTTTTTTATTTACATACTACCCCTATAATTTTTACTACTCCCGCCAATTATACGTACGTACATACATATTTTTCACATTTGCTGCAACAACCATGCGCGATGTTGTTTTGCCACTTGTTCAGCGACGACTAAATCGTTTGGTAGGCAAAGAGCGCACCCTGTCTGTGTGAAGAGCGTAACATGTTTGCCTGATCTTAAGATTTATGAAGCGCCGATGCTTGATTTGGAGGCACCAACAAAGTTAACCTTGCATGAGAAAGTAAAACAAAAAACCCTGCACCAAAATACGACGCCCTCAGCGTTGCCAAAAGCACGAGAAAATAGGGAAATAATCCCAATACAACCATCGGCTGTCAGGTAAGAGTGTTGAACACATTTCACCCCAACGGCCTTTGCCACCACCTCTATCATCAGGGGTACCATTACCCCAAATTTGCCTCCTGACGCCGGGGAGACAGGGGCCTCCACAATATTGTGCCCGACTTAGTCCCGCATGAGCGGACGCCACCCACTTACTTATATCCGCTTGAGCGGACACCATCACGTTCCTACATCTGTCATGCAGTTGCCGTAAAGCACCGAAGTGCTATTATCACCACCACTTGGAGGAAGGCGGACATCTATATGTATTTCTAATTTTAATAAGTGCAGTAAATAAAGAAAAAAACCTAATTTGTTAATAGTGTTGATAGGTGATGATGTGAAATTAAGGGACAGTGTTAGTGAGTGTATATCCGAGTCTTTGGTCGGTCACAGCCGAGGCAATATATCATCGCTAGAGCAGCTACGCAAGGAGTGTCGTCGGGCAGAAAAACATTTAGCAGAATTCGAAGTAAAGCCCCAACGCAGGAAGGCGGTAGATGAGTTAGAGGAGCTGGAAGCGGAACCGCAGGATACCGTAGAAGCATTTCATCGGACAGCCAGAGACCGAGCCGGAAGACATGACCACGCAGGAGACATTGGAGCCAAGCGGGAATGGCATACAGCGAGGAAGGTGGACGTTAGTGGCTGTGATGGACGTTTACACAACATGATCTGCTATAAATGTAACCAACCCAGTAGGCAGATATGCGACGATTGCCACCCGAAAAACCTGGAGGGTGGCGAGAAATCCGGGGATCCTCGCCAACGCCAGGTAACCCCGGAGAAGTAACAAATAACAGCGTCGATAGGTCAGGTCCAGAAGATCCAGACAAGACAATGGTAACCGGATGGAACAGCATAGATGGTAGTAACAATAGAATCAACATTTTGACCAACAATCGAACGGAGACAGCACGCAGACTAGTCCCAAAGTTAACCTTGCAGGAGAGACAAGCACGATACGATGCAGCGCGTAAAAGAATTTTTGGCACATCGGTGGCGCTCGGCGCAAGCGCTGAAGGAGTTAGGGAAGCGAGCGCAGCGAGGAAGTGGCAAAGAATAGTTAAGTTGCGCGAGCGCACCCGGGAGCGACGAAGGGAAGCGCGAACGATCGAAGAAACGGTTATTCGGGACGCCATGGACAAACGGCCGTACACTCAGATAGAGATCGAGGGAGTGCAGGTACAGGGCTTGTTGGATAGTGGAGCTTCTATTAGTTGTCTGGGGTCAGTGGCGCGTGCGTGGGAGGAAAAATTGGGCGGAAAGCTGCGCAGGTTAAATGAACGATTGAAAACAGCAGACGGGAAAGCTCAAGCGGTGGCAGGCAAGTTGGATGTGAACGTGACTTGGAGAGGCAAAACAAAACCCATGACATTATATCTCGTACCGAGCCTTAAGCAAGAGCTATACCTAGGCATAGATTTTTGGGATGCCTTCGGAGTGGCACCGATGGTAATCTCCGAACTGGATACACAAGGCCAGCTGGAGCTGTCACCCACACATTGTCGAGAGTTAGAAAGGGTGAAGAAGCTGTTCCCATCATCAGCTGATCTGGGACTTGGGATAACCCATCTCGTTGAGCACGTCATAGAGGTAACGGACGAAACCATACCGATCAAGCAGCGTCACTACCCCATGTCACCAGTAAAGCAGATATACGCATATGAAGAAATCGACCGGATGCTACAACTCGACGTAATAGAAGAAAGCAACAGCGCGTGGAGTTCACCGATTGTGCTGGTGGAAAAGCCCGGGAAAAAGCGGCTGTGCGTCGATATGAGAAAGCTCAACGAACGCACAAAAAAGGATGCCTATCCGACTCCCCACATCGAAGGGATATTAGCGCGGCTGCGAGAAACACATTTCATATCGGGGATTGATCTTAAAGACGCCTTTTGGCAAATACCCCTCGAACAGTCAGCAAGGGAAAAAATGGCGTTCACAGTCCCAGGGCGTCCACTTTATCAGTTCAAGGTAATGCCGTTCGGGTTGTGCAATGCACCCCAACGGCTATGCAGATTAATGGACAAAGTTATACCATCGCGCTTAAGAGAAAATGTATTCGTATATATCGACGATTTGTTGGTCTGTTCACCGGATTTCCAGTCACACCTAGTACACCTGGCGGAGGTAGCCGAGTGTCTTGCCAATGCCGGTCTAACCATTAATCTAAACAAGTCGAAGTTTTGTCAGAATTAGCTAAAGTACCTAGGGTTTATCGTAGGACAGGGAGAGCTCAAAACCGATCCGGAGAAAGTGCAGTCCATTGTCGAGTTTCCAGTTCCAACTACAATAAGACAATTACGGAGATTTCTGGGCATGTGTGGATGGTATAGGAGGTTTATACCAAACTTCGCATCGGTTGCTGCTCCCATGACGGAATGCTTGCGGAAGGCGAAGGTGTTTGCGATGACAGAAGAGGCGGTGAAATCCTTTAATGAGCTAAAGACGGCGCTCACTTCAACCGACGTATTAGTCAACCCAGATTTTGCTAAGCCGTTCTTTATTCTATGCGACGCGTCGACGCAAGGGATAGGGAGTGTGTTGTTTCAAAAGGACGACAAGGGAAACGAGAGACCGATCGCGTTCATGTTCCAGAAACTTAACTCTGCGCAACGCAATTATACAATAACGGAGTTGGAGTGTCTAGCAGCGGTTGCCTTCCATTCACTGTAATCACCGACCACATGAGCCTAAAATGGCTTATGGGTCAGAAGGATCTTTTCGGACGCTTAGCTAGATGGAGCCTGAAGCTACAGGCGTTCGATTTTACGGTGGAACACCGAAAAGGATCACAGAACATCGTTCCGGACACGCTAAGTAGGATGTATATGGAAGGCATAAGCCGGTGCGGGCAGGCCAGCGAGATTAGTTTCTCATCACCGGAGTTTTCAAGCGAGGAGTATGTCTTGCTCAAGAACAAAGTAGAGCAAAATGCACCGCGGTTACCGGACGTATGTGTGCGAGACGGCGTGGTTTACAAGAGGGTCCGACCTAGGCACGCGGAATTAACAGAAGAATCGGCTTGGAGGGTATGGGTCCCGAACGGTTTACGGCAAGGTCTGCTGGAACAGGCACACGGTGACCAGGCGCTGGACATGGCGGTATAGCAAAAACTTTGTTTAGGCTGAGGACCAAGTTCTTCTGGCCAGGTATGGTAGGAGCTGTCCGAGATTTCGTAGCGAGGTGTGAGATATGTAAATGTTCCAAGGCACCAAATGTGTCCTCGAGACCACCAATGGTAGATCGCTTCCAAACCGAACGACCGTTTCAGCGTCTCTACGTAGATTTTTGTGGACCCTACCCGCGCACGCGATTAGGAAACACGGCCGTATTTGTAGTTTTAGATCATCTATCAAAGTTCATTTTTTTCAACTCGAGGAAACAGGCCACCGCACAAGAGGTGTTCAGGTATCTCGAAAACGACATATTCCATGTTTTCGGCGTCCCTGAGACCATACATTCCGATAATGGGAGACAGTTTGTCGCGGACGCTTTCACAGGGTTCCTGAGAACATATGGGGTGGAGCATGTCAAAACAGCACACTACGCGCCGCAAGCGAACGCGTCCGAGAGGGTCAATCGGTCGCTGCTCGCCATGCTGCGGTCGTATGTTGACAGTTCCGACCAAAGCACCTGGGATCGTCATATATCGATGGCGGGATTTGCGTTGAGGAGCGCGGTGCATGAGGCTATCAAGATTGAGCCATATAGAGCGGTGTTTGGACAGTCGATGGCACAGCACGGAAGTACCTATGGTCTTTGGAGGCGACTCGATACCTTGAGGGAAAGTGACCTGGAAGTGTTATATAGGGAAGACCGAGCGTGGCTGATACGGCAGAAGCTGATCAAAAACTTAGAGGAAGCGTACAAAAAGGGACAAGCGACATACAACACCAGAGCCCGACCCGTGAGGTATCGAGAAGGCGAGATCGTGTATCGGCGCAATTTTAAATTGAGTAATGCCGCGGAAGGGTTCAATGCCAAGCTCGCCCCGAAGTATCTTCGCTTGCGCTCTACGAGATCGGAGACTCAGCGGGACGCTCGGTAGGAATTTACCACGCCAAGGACCTACGTCGATAAGGGAGCACGACCATGGACGACCAAGGACGACCAGCTTTTCGAACGCCTAGCCAAACCGAGTTTGGCCACAGCGCTCGCCCTGTTGCGGTCACCCTGTAGGCCTCATACTCGCACGCGATCTGGTAGCTCGTTTTCCAAACGTTTCCGTGCCACGTCAGCAAAACGTCAGATCAACCGCAGCTACCTCTTAAAAATTCTAACTTCCGGCGTCCTTTTCATCACCGGCAGCCGAGGCGAGTAGCAGCAGTTTACGTCATCAAAAAATTCCACGAGCATCCAGAAGTGGAGACACGAGAAAACGGGGGATATAGTACCTAAGTACCCCCAATAAAACACAACCAGCGTTTTTTTCGTATTGGTAAGTAAATAGTTAATAGTGATACTGACGGAATTTCGGTTAACCAACCCCGGTATCTACAGGCTTACATAGGCAGCGCCACCGGGTCGGTCGGTGATAGCGCTTTGATAGCTCAAATCAATTGATTTTCGAGTCATTCGCTTGCTAGACAGAAACATGCAAGCACTTATGCGCAATATGGCAAGCAAATATTTAATGATGATGAATCCCTTTGCAATTTTTATTTAATGCTTTATTAAGTTTTTTTTTTTATTTACATACTACCCCTATAATTTTTACTACTCCCGCCAATTATACGTACGTACATACATATTTTTCACATTTGCTGCAACAACCATGCGCGATGTTGTTTTGCCACTTGTTCAGCGACGACTAAATCGTTTGGTAGGCAAAGAGCGCACCCTGTCTGTGTGAAGAGCGTAACATGTTTGCCTGATCTTAAGATTTATGAAGCGCCGATGCTTGATTTGGAGGCACCAACAAAGTTAACCTTGCAGGAGAAAGTAAAACAAAAAACCCTGCACCAAAATACGACGCCCTCAGCGTTGCCAAAAGCACGAGAAAATAGGGAAATAATCCCAATACAACCATCGGCTGTCAGGTAAGAGTGTTGAACACATTTCACCCCAACGGCCTTTGCCACCACCTCTATCATCAGGGGTACCATTACCCCAAATTTGCCTCCTGACGCCGGGGAGACAGGGGCCTCCACAATATTGTGCCCGACTTAGTCCCGCATGAGCGGACGCCACCCACTTACTTATATCCGCTTGAGCGGACACCATCACGTTCCTACATCTGTCATGCAGTTGCCGTAAAGCACCGAAGTGCTATTATCACCACCACTTGGAGGAAGGCGGACATCTATATGTATTTCTAATTTTAATAAGTGCAGTAAATAAAGAAAAAAACCTAATTTGTTAATAGTGTTGATAGGTGATGATGTGAAATTAAGGGACAGTGTTAGTGAGTGTATATCCGAGTCTTTGGTCGGTCACAGCCGAGGCAATATATCATCGCTAGAGCAGCTACGCAAGGAGTGTCGTCGGGCAGAAAAACATTTAGCAGAATTCGAAGTAAAGCCCCAACGCAGGAAGGCGGTAGATGAGTTAGAGGAGCTGGAAGCGGAACCGCAGGATACCGTAGAAGCATTTCATCGGACAGCCAGAGACCGAGCCGGAAGACATGACCACGCAGGAGACATTGGAGCCAAGCGGGAATGGCATACAGCGAGGAAGGTGGACGTTAGTGGCTGTGATGGACGTTTACACAACATGATCTGCTATAAATGTAACCAACCCAGTAGGCAGATATGCGACGATTGCCACCCGAAAAACCTGGAGGGTGGCGAGAAATCCGGGGATCCTCGCCAACGCCAGGTAACCCCGGAGAAGTAACAAATAACAGCGTCGATAGGTCAGGTCCAGAAGATCCAGACAAGACAATGGTAACCGGATGGAACAGCATAGATGGTAGTAACAATAGAATCAACATTTTGACCAACAATCGAACGGAGACAGCACGCAGACTAGTCCCAAAGTTAACCTTGCAGGAGAGACAAGCACGATACGATGCAGCGCGTAAAAGAATTTTTGGCACATCGGTGGCGCTCGGCGCAAGCGCTGAAGGAGTTAGGGAAGCGAGCGCAGCGAGGAAGTGGCAAAGAATAGTTAAGTTGCGCGAGCGCACCCGGGAGCGACGAAGGGAAGCGCGAACGATCGAAGAAACGGTTATTCGGGACGCCATGGACAAACGGCCGTACACTCAGATAGAGATCGAGGGAGTGCAGGTACAGGGCTTGTTGGATAGTGGAGCTTCTATTAGTTGTCTGGGGTCAGTGGCGCGTGCGTGGGAGGAAAAATTGGGCGGAAAGCTGCGCAGGTTAAATGAACGATTGAAAACAGCAGACGGGAAAGCTCAAGCGGTGGCAGGCAAGTTGGATGTGAACGTGACTTGGAGAGGCAAAACAAAACCCATGACATTATATCTCGTACCGAGCCTTAAGCAAGAGCTATACCTAGGCATAGATTTTTGGGATGCCTTCGGAGTGGCACCGATGGTAATCTCCGAACTGGATACACAAGGCCAGCTGGAGCTGTCACCCACACATTGTCGAGAGTTAGAAAGGGTGAAGAAGCTGTTCCCATCATCAGCTGATCTGGGACTTGGGATAACCCATCTCGTTGAGCACGTCATAGAGGTAACGGACGAAACCATACCGATCAAGCAGCGTCACTACCCCATGTCACCAGTAAAGCAGATATACGCATATGAAGAAATCGACCGGATGCTACAACTCGACGTAATAGAAGAAAGCAACAGCGCGTGGAGTTCACCGATTGTGCTGGTGGAAAAGCCCGGGAAAAAGCGGCTGTGCGTCGATATGAGAAAGCTCAACGAACGCACAAAAAAGGATGCCTATCCGACTCCCCACATCGAAGGGATATTAGCGCGGCTGCGAGAAACACATTTCATATCGGGGATTGATCTTAAAGACGCCTTTTGGCAAATACCCCTCGAACAGTCAGCAAGGGAAAAAATGGCGTTCACAGTCCCAGGGCGTCCACTTTATCAGTTCAAGGTAATGCCGTTCGGGTTGTGCAATGCACCCCAACGGCTATGCAGATTAATGGACAAAGTTATACCATCGCGCTTAAGAGAAAATGTATTCGTATATATCGACGATTTGTTGGTCTGTTCACCGGATTTCCAGTCACACCTAGTACACCTGGCGGAGGTAGCCGAGTGTCTTGCCAATGCCGGTCTAACCATTAATCTAAACAAGTCGAAGTTTTGTCAGAATTAGCTAAAGTACCTAGGGTTTATCGTAGGACAGGGAGAGCTCAAAACCGATCCGGAGAAAGTGCAGTCCATTGTCGAGTTTCCAGTTCCAACTACAATAAGACAATTACGGAGATTTCTGGGCATGTGTGGATGGTATAGGAGGTTTATACCAAACTTCGCATCGGTTGCTGCTCCCATGACGGAATGCTTGCGGAAGGCGAAGGTGTTTGCGATGACAGAAGAGGCGGTGAAATCCTTTAATGAGCTAAAGACGGCGCTCACTTCAACCGACGTATTAGTCAACCCAGATTTTGCTAAGCCGTTCTTTATTCTATGCGACGCGTCGACGCAAGGGATAGGGAGTGTGTTGTTTCAAAAGGACGACAAGGGAAACGAGAGACCGATCGCGTTCATGTTCCAGAAACTTAACTCTGCGCAACGCAATTATACAATAACGGAGTTGGAGTGTCTAGCAGCGGTTGCCTTCCATTCACTGTAATCACCGACCACATGAGCCTAAAATGGCTTATGGGTCAGAAGGATCTTTTCGGACGCTTAGCTAGATGGAGCCTGAAGCTACAGGCGTTCGATTTTACGGTGGAACACCGAAAAGGATCACAGACCATCGTTCCGGACACGCTAAGTAGGATGTATATGGAAGGCATAAGCCGGTGCGGGCAGGCCAGCGAGATTAGTTTCTCATCACCGGAGTTTTCAAGCGAGGAGTATGTCTTGCTCAAGAACAAAGTAGAGCAAAATGCACCGCGGTTACCGGACGTATGTGTGCGAGACGGCGTGGTTTACAAGAGGGTCCGACCTAGGCACGCGGAATTAACAGAAGAATCGGCTTGGAGGGTATGGGTCCCGAACGGTTTACGGCAAGGTCTGCTGGAACAGGCACACGGTGACCAGGCGCTGGACATGGCGGTATAGCAAAAACTTTGTTTAGGCTGAGGACCAAGTTCTTCTGGCCAGGTATGGTAGGAGCTGTCCGAGATTTCGTAGCGAGGTGTGAGATATGTAAATGTTCCAAGGCACCAAATGTGTCCTCGAGACCACCAATGGTAGATCGCTTCCAAACCGAACGACCGTTTCAGCGTCTCTACGTAGATTTTTGTGGACCCTACCCGCGCACGCGATTAGGAAACACGGCCGTATTTGTAGTTTTAGATCATCTATCAAAGTTCATTTTTTTCAACTCGAGGAAACAGGCCACCGCACAAGAGGTGTTCAGGTATCTCGAAAACGACATATTCCATGTTTTCGGCGTCCCTGAGACCATACATTCCGATAATGGGAGACAGTTTGTCGCGGACGCTTTCACAGGGTTCCTGAGAACATATGGGGTGGAGCATGTCAAAACAGCACACTACGCGCCGCAAGCGAACGCGTCCGAGAGGGTCAATCGGTCGCTGCTCGCCATGCTGCGGTCGTATGTTGACAGTTCCGACCAAAGCACCTGGGATCGTCATATATCGATGGCGGGATTTGCGTTGAGGAGCGCGGTGCATGAGGCTATCAAGATTGAGCCATATAGAGCGGTGTTTGGACAGTCGATGGCACAGCACGGAAGTACCTATGGTCTTTGGAGGCGACTCGATACCTTGAGGGAAAGTGACCTGGAAGTGTTATATAGGGAAGACCGAGCGTGGCTGATACGGCAGAAGCTGATCAAAAACTTAGAGGAAGCGTACAAAAAGGGACAAGCGACATACAACACCAGAGCCCGACCCGTGAGGTATCGAGAAGGCGAGATCGTGTATCGGCGCAATTTTAAATTGAGTAATGCCGCGGAAGGGTTCAATGCCAAGCTCGCCCCGAAGTATCTTCGCTTGCGCTCTACGAGATCGGAGACTCAGCGGGACGCTCGGTAGGAATTTACCACGCCAAGGACCTACGTCGATAAGGGAGCACGACCATGGACGACCAAGGACGACCAGCTTTTCGAACGCCTAGCCAAACCGAGTTTGGCCACAGCGCTCGCCCTGTTGTGGTCACCCTGTAGGCCTCATACTCGCACGCGATCTGGTAGCTCGTTTTCCAAACGTTTCCGTGCCACGTCAGCAAAACGTCAGATCAACCGCAGCTACCTCTTAAAAATTCTAACTTCCGGCGTCCTTTTCATCACCGGCAGCCGAGGCGAGTAGCAGCAGTTTACGTCATCAAAAAATTCCACGAGCATCCAGAAGTGGAGACACGAGAAAACGGGGGATATAGTACCTAAGTACCCCCAATAAAACACAACCAGCGTTTTTTTCGTATTGGTAAGTAAATAGTTAATAGTGATACTGACGGAATTTCGGTTAACCAACCCCGGTATCTACAGGCTTACATAGGCAGCGCCACCGGGTCGGTCGGTGATAGCGCTTTGATAGCTCAAACCAATTGATTTTCGAGTCATTCGCTTGCTAGACAGAAACATGCAAGCACTTATGCGCAATATGGCAAGCAAATATTTAATGATGATGAATCCCTTTGCAATTTTTATTTAATGCTTTATTAAGTTTTTTTTTTTATTTACATACTACCCCTATAATTTTTACTACTCCCGCCAATTATACGTACGTACATACATATTTTTCACATTTGCTGCAACAACCATGCGCGATGTTGTTTTGCCACTTGTTCAGCGACGACTAAATCGTTTGGTAGGCAAAGAGCGCACCCTGTCTGTGTGAAGAGCGTAACATGTTTGCCTGATCTTAAGATTTATGAAGCGCCGATGCTTGATTTGGAGGCACCAACAAAGTTAACCTTGCAGGAGAAAGTAAAACAAAAAACCCTGCACCAAAATACGACGCCCTCAGCGTTGCCAAAAGCACGAGAAAATAGGGAAATAATCCCAATACAACCATCGGCTGTCAGGTAAGAGTGTTGAACACATTTCACCCCAACGGCCTTTGCCACCACCTCTATCATCAGGGGTACCATTACCCCAAATTTGCCTCCTGACGCCGGGGAGACAGGGGCCTCCACAATATTGTGCCCGACTTAGTCCCGCATGAGCGGACGCCACCCACTTACTTATATCCGCTTGAGCGGACACCATCACGTTCCTACATCTGTCATGCAGTTGCCGTAAAGCACCGAAGTGCTATTATCACCACCACTTGGAGGAAGGCGGACATCTATATGTATTTCTAATTTTAATAAGTGCAGTAAATAAAGAAAAAAACCTAATTTGTTAATAGTGTTGATAGGTGATGATGTGAAATTAAGGGACAGTGTTAGTGAGTGTATATCCGAGTCTTTGGTCGGTCACAGCCGAGGCAACTTGACCTGGTATAAGTGAGGTAACCAAGGCCTAACACTGACCCTTAGCGTTCACCCCCATAAGTTTGGTCAAATGCATCGGTTATCGATAGTGTGAAATAATGTAATTGTAGGTAGGGATACGAGGCTGGCCCATAAACTGCGTAAATAGAAGGGAATGTAGTGAAATCCATAGTGAAAAAAAAAAAAAATTAATTACCCACTTAGTCCACCCCTAAATCCAAGACGTCTTGTAGGCCGGGGCGGGAGTATTCATTCATTTCCATATTCGGGCTTGAGGTCACCCCTGATAGAGGCTGATAAGGTCACATACCTGCTCTTCTCCTTGACAGAGTGTTCGCCCAAATCGTACCTACCATTAAAATAAAATATACCTATTTGAAATTTAAATTCATACGTGTTACATGAGAGTGCACATGTGGGTATAAGTGTGTTCGTCACGGATGACCCTTAGCGTATATTAGTAAATAGTCCATTCGAAGTGGTATAAAACGGGAATCCGTGGCGACACTCGCTCACATGTATGCTCCCATGAATAACATTGGCATACCATAAACGAATTAGTAAATTTGACAACAGAAATATTCACAGATACACCATTGAATTAAAGGTGTGAAAATCGGGCTGAGCCCAATAGTATATATATTTATTGTAAGATCGTAGCAGGCACTTGTTTTGATTTGACTCACGAAGAGTACACGTTCATAAGCCATTAATTTTTACAGTTCGAATGCAAACCGAACACCCTATATATATTCATAAACACTTTGTATGTATAAGTATGTATAAATACCCCTACTAGACAATGTTGAGTACTTTGGGCAAAAAGTTTAGCTCATTTGTGCAATCCCCCCTCATTTTCCAACACATTCATATATCCAAAATAAATTTTGTTTTTGGAATTTCTAATGCACAAAAGAGATAATATCGACTGAACTATACCTTTTAAAAATGCTTAAGATAGAAGGAATAGATGTACATATCATTTTATGTCATGTTTTCTTTTTGACAAACCACTCCAACTCCGTGGTGGGATCTAGGTTCGTGTTTTGGGGAATCGGCCAGAATGGACACCAATCCGCAGTTTAAGCTTAAGAAAATTAGTTTAGGTCAAATATTTAAAATTTATAAAGTTATGTACATATTTATGAAATAATATCTGTCTACAAAGCTATTTATTATGCAAATATTTTATAAAATATGCAGTTTTGTAGTTTTTTTCATAAATTCATATATGTATATACATAAATGCGAAATAAATGTCTTCAAATGTCATATGAAAAAACGAAAATTTGAATCTTCTTCTTATAAGTACTTTGGAGAGATAATGTGAGTAGTTTGGAGAGAAAATATAAGGGGTTTGAGCATTTGCTGTGAATAGTTTGTGAGGCCATATATAAGTAGTTCGAATGAATAGTTTGTAAGGCCATTTTTAAGTACTTTGAACATTAGAAATGAACAGTTTCATCAGCACATTGAATTTTAGTTCTAAGGTGTTCAAGATGTAAATATTGAGCAGTTTAGTTGATATTTCAAAGTGATTTGTAAGCATTTGAATGAATAGTTTGAGGCTTTGTTAGAGCAAAGAAGATATATTTTTCCATTTAATACAATACAATTAGTAAAAACGAGACATCATATCACATCGATGAGGGGAAGTGCTCAAATTCTTCACACGGCCTGAACAAAATTGAACACATTATTAAGGGCATTCGTCATTAATGAAAATGCTTTTATAAGTACTTATAAAAGGCTCAACTGTCTAGTAGGGTACACTTTTTGATTATTATATAATAAATATGTTTTAATTCAACCCAAAATTTAAGTGCTCTTTTTCTTCCAGATGCGATGTAGACAGACGGACGAGACGATGACTGGGTGGGGCCAAATGTAGGGAAGTGAGGGGGTTTCATTTTGGGGTCGGAAACAATTCCTCGCCACAACCGACCATGGAAGGGTGGGTGTAGAGGCATGGCCAATTACCATCTAGAGCCATAGTAGGGGGCTATAAGGGGTGCGAACTACCCTGAGGTAAAGTGATAGTCAGGTATGAATTTTTTTTGTATGGTGCGGCTGTCAGGCCTCGGGGTCAAAGATCCACCCCACAGTCTGGCGAGCTAGTTCGCGCAACACGCAAGCATACCTGCAAGGTCTCGGGGCATGCAACATGAGGGTGAAGTGGCACTGCCTAGAAGGTATTTTGAAAAGTTAGAGGCTAGTTTTGGCTGTGAATGTATTAGGTATTATCGTTATCCGATTTTTCAAACTGTAACTACCCTTTTTAGATACTTAGTTTTTATATATGGAAATACTGTAAACAAACCGAGTAATTCGAAGGTAATTCTTTACGTCCACAAGTAACTGCTAATAAACGTCCAAAAATATCGGGAGATTTGTCAAAAGACGCGTTATGATCTTTGTAACAAGAATACCCAGGCGGAAAACAAATATTTTTAGTAGTTTAAAGGATATATGTATGCAATTAAAGTTGAAAATGTTCTCTCATTTTCATGCGGTTGTTGTAGCCAAAGAGGGTGTTCTGCGCGGAAGTACTGGGGATCGCGTTGCCGGTGTTGGACCGGCTGAGAGTCATTTTTAATAAGCGCGGCCGAAAGCCACCTGCGCAGAAAGGTGTTCTGCACATAAATTCTTTGGATCACGCCCCCATTTGGGATCTGACCTGGGCAATTTTTCGGCTTTTTACCAATAACTTTTCACTGAAACAAAATGTTTGTTTTAAGCTTTCGGATTATTGATACAGAGGTCAAAACGCTTCTTTTGATACCTCTCCCGATATTTTTGGGTGTGTATTAGCAGTTACGTTCGGTCGTAAAGATTAACCGGTACTACAAAGGATGATGCAGTTACAAAGTATAAAATAAATAACAATCTTACAAATATCTAAATATTTCGTCACTATGCTTTCCCCTACATATTTTTTTAACTTACAGCAATATTCATTTCCTTGCTATCTTCCATTGTTACAGCCATTTGGGTTTTTTCACACTCAGATTTCGGGGAGAGACCCTAGATTTAAGAATTTGAATGGCATATCCAATAATATAGGAAATTTTAACATACGTTCTCAACCTGGTTAAGCCGTTGAATATTACAAGGATCACTTTCCATGGGTGTAGGTTTTAATTTTCGCACAACTACTCTGATTATATGTAAGTTTATTATACTTTTATTTAAAAACAAATTTGAATATGCACAAAACAATTTTTCATTCCTTTAGACAAAATAATATTAAATATTTTGACAACATCAACAAATTGGTAACTATGTTATTAATTTTTGACCCATGAATCATGGGGTAAGGCATTCATCAATACTTAATGACTTTATCGTTAGTGAATAAAAGCGCTTAGCTACGGTACTATGTTTTTACCTGCCTTTTTAGCATACCCTGCAGTAAAGTTGCGAACCAGTCTCCAAAAGGGACTGTCTTAAACTATCCACTTCGTGACGCGGTCCGTGGAATCAGTTCAGAACTAGCCAAACCCAAACTATCTTGGGACTGTCCAACTGAGAACCAGTTCAGGACGGGTTGCCAAGTAATGCACTGGTGACAATTCACACAACCAATGACAATACCATGTTATGTAGACAGTAGAAAATCGACAGCCACACTGCAAAACCCCGTAAGTCACTATTTTTCCAAAAATAAGGTTCTGAGCCTTTCCCATAGATCGTGATAGTTCGCACTTTAAAATTCAGTCAAAATTGGGTTACAACTTCCCGTTTCTTTCCAGTGGTGAAATGAAACAACCGTCGCTCATATACATCCGTTATAATTATTACAGTTTTTTCCCTCTCCTGAAAACTTTTTGGTTTTGGACATACAGGGTTTTGCAGGGTGGCTGTCGAAATATTGCTTACGGAACGTGCTAGTACTAGTGATGTTTCCAAACGGTACAGCTCATGGATAGTTCTGAGGTAGTCCAATTTTCTGCAGCGAAATAACTCTATTCAGCCCTACAAATGTATATAAGAACCTTCATTTACAAGGGCTGCCCCGCTCTTCACACTTCCTTTACTAACTTTTCAGATTATATCAATAAAAATATTTGAGACAAATAAATAAATTTGCATAAACGTACTTATTCCACATTCAAATAAAATACTTTCATAAATTTGCAGAGTTTTAGTAATATTCAACTTGGCTTATGGAGAGCGTTCACATTTTGTCTCATTCGTTACAATTTTTAAAGTAATGTTCTTTTCAAATACAGAGAAACCTCTCCTAACGGACAGTTTATCATGCACCAAGTTGTAAGTCCATTTTTTAGAACAAATTACCCTCCCATAGGCGGACACTCTCTTGGCCGGACGCGGACAGTTATTTGCCTTAAAACTGGACAAAAAACCTCTACTGAGCGGACACGAACCTCTTATCAACGGACACTGAGATTAGTTTTCATAACAAATAAATCATAAACCTCTCTTGAGCGGACGCGGACCCCTCTTAAGCGGACAAAACATATACATATAAACATATTTTTGTACATATGTATGTATTTACCAAATGAAAACTGGGGATTCCCCGAATAAAACCAAATGGACGTTAGATAAACACTCAAATTTAAAAAGCTTCATATTGTTTGTTTAGTATTTGCACGAAAATAACAAATTTTTGAGTTATTACTCTTTTCCTGAATTTTTTTTATACACGTAGTGGTATTATTTTGAGTTGTCTCTGTTTAACTGAAAATTCTCACTGGAATTGATAAATATGATTTGTTGTAAATAGGAACAATTCAAAATCTTATAACTTTAAACGACTTATTCTTGTATATTTGTATATCCACTACTATCTCCCGAACGACTTCACCGATTTTAATGAAATTTGGCACACAGGTACTATGCTTTGTTTGGTGTTGCCACTTGGGGTGGTCCTTGGGGTTGCCACCTATATCATTTTTTTTTTTAAATATTAAGCAATATATGGCAATATGGGTATCAAATGAAAGGTATTTTAGGCCGTATACCAACCAAAATATTTTCGAGTAGGATTGCCACCTAGGGTTGCCACCTTAACGCATTTTATTTATTCCTTCAGATATCGACCACTATCTCGGGAACTGCTAAACCGATTTCGATGAAATGTGGTAGATGGATAGTATGCTTCCTTTTTAGATTTTCTACTTGGATGTTGCCATAAAGGAAGCTTAGAGGGTTGCCACCTTTCCGAATTTTTTTAAAATATCAAGTAATATACGGCATTGTGGGTATCAAATGAAAGGTATTTTAGGGCGTATACTAACCAAAATATTTTCGCGTAGTATTGCCACCTAGGGTTGCCACCTGAACGCATTTTATTTATTCCTTCAGATATCGACCACTATCCCGGGAACGGCTAAACCGATTTCGATGAAATTTGGTAGATGGATAGTACGCTTCCTTCTAAGATTTTCTACTTGAATGTTGCCACTAATGGAAACTTAGAGGGTTGCCACCTTTCCGATTTTTTTTAAATATAAAGCAATATATGGCGATATGGGTATCAAATGAAAGGTATTTTAGGCCGTATACCAACCAAAATATTTTCGAGTAGGGTTGCCACCTGAACGCATTTTATTTATTCCTTCAGATATCGACCACTGTCCCGGGAACGGCTAAACCGATTTCGATGAAATTTGGTAGGTGGATAGTATGCTTCCTTCTAAGATTTTCTACTTGAATGTTGCCACTAATGGAAACTTAGAGGGTTGCCACCTTCCAGATTTTTTTTAAATATATGGCGATATGGGTATCAAATGAAAGGTTTTTTAGGGCGTATACCAACCAGAATGTTTAATACACAACAGGTGTCGCCAATGTATGTTAAGTGACTTTTTGTGGTTAGTGTTCGTTATTTTGGAAATCTATTTTGGGAATTTATGCTCTTGGTAAGTAAGATTATGCGGAAAATTCGAAAAATACCGAGCAAGTCTCGGTCACCCAGGTACTGTTACACTTTATGTGATACACTAACGAACCAATTTGATAAAACACTTGGAGACAACTAAAAATGTAACTCTTTAGGTGAGTCGAAAGAAGTCATTCTGAAAACATAGAGAGAGTCATAACGGTTTTTTTAACGAAAGACTAGACAAATCACTGAACGATTTTTACATTGGGTAGAGATGACCACTGCACGTTATTTTCTTGCAAAAAACTAAAATTTGGAAATTTTGAGTTGTTACACTTTAACGTAACAAGTGCGATATATATTTTTTTCGCAATGTAATATCAGTATATTTTATATTTAAAATGTGGTGAGTATTTATTCCTTTGAAAATTGAAAAATTTCTAAAATAGCCATCCACTCCTTTGAGCGGACACCTCTCTTGGGCGGACAAAAGTTGGCCGACGGTGAGTGTCCGCCCAAGGGAGGTTTCTCTGTATATCACATTTATCCCAAATTTCATTTAATAGGGCCCTTAATTGAAAGCAATACGAGTTTTTAACAACATCTCTATTAAAACCGAAGTCATAAATTAGTTTTATTAAAATAAATGTAAATATTTGGCTGCGATGCACTATGGCACCTCTGCCGTCAAAGCATGGCAAAAATCAAAAAAATCATGAAATCGTTCGTTAAATCTAATATATGTTTTTAATAATAATTTTTCCAGGGATCAGACAATTATGGTTTTCCAGGTAAAGCCGTTCAAAGTTGACAATTTTCAGAATAGGGAAAACTTTTACATTTTTGTTCTTTTTCTTTGTACTTAAAATGGTTTTTTCAGTAAAATAGGCGGGAGATTATCGTTTTCTTGTATAGTAATTAAAGATAGTTTAATTTAAGAACTAAACAAAAAAAAATCGGTTTTTTTTTTTGTTAAAAGATGGCAGATCTAGCTGTTTTTCGAAATGCTTATTTCTGGGCGCTTTTTAAAACTTTGATGAAAAAAAAATGTCCAAATATGTCCTCCGTCAAATTAACAGTAGTTATTTGTCATAAATTCAGTTACCTTAATTCATAAAGTCTACCAGCCGGCAATTTTTTATCAACATTTTAAACTTTCTACTAAGAATTTTTGATATTTTTTTGAGTATGCAGTTTTGTAGCTCATTGAATTTTAGTATAATAAGATGTTTATCTTAAGCCGCTAACGAAATCACTTGATTTTTGGCAATTTTTCCTCCGCATTTTTGTCCATAAAAAAAATTGGGCTTATAAAGGCCGAGCGCATGAATGTGTTATATTGAGTTATCTCTTAAAGTTAGACTTAACACATTTTATATCAACCCAGCCAGCCAGAGAAATTACAAAGTGCTCCTTTAACAGCTCAACCTAATATAAACGCACAGCGTGAGGTTTCTGTCAAACTTGTCTCATGCCCATACAACTTGTATGAGAGTAGCCGAAATAGAATTGCGTGCGCTAAAAGCTAACTCAAAATCCAAGATTTTTGTGCGTGACGTTTTTAATTGAGGTTGTGATCATTTTACGAAATATTGTTTGATCATTTTTGTTATTTTAGCGGACTGTTTAAGACAAATATCTCAATTTAAAACGTCTACCAATAGTTGTAAACTCCAGTTTGATCTTTTATATACAATAAAACTATTAATTTTTCGACCAATAATAGCAAAGCACGGGCTTTAATTTCGGTTACTCAAATAATTGCGTATAGACTTCTGTGCGTCCGCGAACGCTGTGCGTTTTTATTAGGTTCAGCTGTAAGGGATCTAAAACAGCGCCAACTTTTCCGTATGTTCGCATCTCTCGGACGCAAATGGACGAATTTGTCCTTTTTAAATATTTGGATTATCAGCTTGAAACAAAGATACAAATTTTGATATATTACTTTAATGTTTTATACATGATAGCATCAGAGTTGCATTTTTTATTTTTTTTCATTCGAAGTGTCCTCACAAGTGCCAAACTTTGTTTACGTTTTTATTTTGTTTACATTAAGCAATAGTTCTCTAAATTATGGGTTTCCTGTGTTTTGCAGTAAAATAAAAGGTATTTGTTTCCTTTGGCACTCAACTACTAATAAGTGAGCCAAAAATATGATAGGGGTGTCAAAAGACTCGTTTTGACCTCAGTATCAATGATCCGAAGTCGAAAGTTAATCTTTTTGTTTAACAAAAAACCAAAAAATGACCTATGTAGGTCAAATCCTGATTTACGGGCCCGATCCATGTTTTTTATGTGCAGAACACCATTCCTGGTAGGCGGCCTTCGGCCGAGCTTCAAAAAATAACCCTGGGCTACGCCATGCCAACTCCTGGTGGTTGCCTGAACCGTGGCAACATGCCACGGTTCCCACACCTTTGTTACCTTTTTACAACAACCACATGAAAATGACAGAAAATTCTGAACTTTAACTGCTAAATTTCGAGTTCGCAGAATTGATACCGAATTGATGTCAAAACGCGTCTTTTGATATCCCTATCATATTTTTAGCCAATGCGGAAAGGAGTTCTGCACATAAATACCCTGGATCACGCCCCGAATTATGGATCTGACCTAAGTCAATTTTCGGTTTTTTGTTGATAACTTTCACATTGATACCGAGGTCAAAAGGAGTCTTTTGACACCCCTATCATATTTTTAGCTCATTTATTAGCAGTTGAGTGACAAAGGAAACAAATACTAAAAACTTTTCACTACATAACCTACATGCAAAGAGTATAATTTGTTACAAGAATGCAAGTCAAAGTTTAGCACTCTATTTTTATTAACTATTCAGACGTTTTTGAAACGTTTTTGTGCAAAAATACAATCAAAACACTGTAAATTCAAGCGATTACAGGTATCTACAGTGGTGAATTACCTACCATCGATTTGACAGCATTCACTTGTATTCGCTGCTGGAACCTGAAGACTATAAATATACATACATATAACCATGGTACAATAAACAGGTTGACGCAAAAATAAAAACGCAACTTAAAATGTCAACAATTCCTTGTGTCATAGTCATGAAAAAAGTAATAGAAGTTATCCCTGGTTATTGATGCAAAGTTTTTTTAACTGATGCGATGAAGCCAGCGCATTGCCGGTATCAGCGAAATCGAATTTGAAGATTCGAATTTTCCCAACCAAAATGTGTAAATTTTAAAACACTTTGATAACACTATACACACAAAACTATATTACATTACATATAATTACTATACATAAATAACTATTTTGCTTGTGATAATTTGTAATTTTAAATAAATGAAAAAAGACAAATATATATATATATTATTAATTAAACTATGCTTATAAATATTATTACTATACATACATACATACATATATATGTGTATATAATTATTATATAAAATATTGCAATTGTTTGTGAGCAGCATTTTGCTTAAAGAAATTGGTAAATAGTTTTCGTTCGGCATAAATGCAGAAGACCGCAACCTCTAGAATTAAAAATTGAAGTAGTGGATCGAAAGATATAAGTAACGTGAGTATAAATTGTCCTGCTAATAGTAAAGTCTACATGTATCGCGATCTGAAGACTGTGGACGTTAGTGCCCTGTATGCTGATATGTTAAACGTTAACTGGTCTGAGTGTTGGTTCCTTGACACTGTAAGTGCTAAACTTGACTACTTAAATAAAAACTTGACTCAGTTATTTAATGACCATGTACCCCTACGTGCTGCTAGGGCCTTGAACACTTCTTGTCCCTGGTACAGTAATAGAGTTAGATTGGCAATAAAAAATAGAAACAGGATATATGCGAAGTGGAAGAGGATTGGCTCTGAGCATGCTTGGGCACAGTATAAAGTTGCTCGAAATAAAGCCACTGCCATTACAAGGAATGCGAAGCATTTGTATTGCTCGTTAAAATTAAATCCGTCTCTACCTGTAAAATATCTCTGGCGTAATTTGAAAAAACTTAATGTATATGGAAAAACTGAGGCGGAGTGTAATTTAAACCCTAATACGCTTAATAACTATTTCGGTAGTGTCTGCAGAAACGCGAATAGCACTCCATTGCATACTTTCGTTGATAATCCTACTTTGAAAGAAAAATTTAGTTTTAACGGAGTTACCGATGCTGATGTTTCTAAATCAAAATTGCTGATAAAATCTAATGTTATAGCCTATAGGTAATGATGGGATATCGCTGCGATTTGTGAAACTTGTGTTACCTTTTATACTTGGCACTCTAACTCATACAATTATTCATTGCTTCACTACTGCATGTTTTACTGATGAGTGGAAAAAAGCTGTAATTATACCAGTTGCGAAAAATAAGAATGCGAATAATCCCAGTGACTTTAGACCAATTAGCATACTCCCAGCGCTATCTAAAGTATGTGAGTCCCTAATGGCAGCACAAATTTCAGTATTCATTGCCCGGAATCAACTGTTATCCTCATTTCAGTCGGGATTTCGACCAAATCACAGCTGCTCCACTGCTATGTTGAAAATAGTTGATGACATAAGGTTGGAGTTTGATAATGGTAGCCTTACACTTCTTTGTCTTTTAGACTTTTCAAAAGCATTCGTTTCTGTAGACCATGTCCTTCTGCTTAAAAAGCTTAAGCATCTTTTTGGTTTCGGATAGCTCCCTTAGGCTTATGGCCAGCTATCTAGTAGGCAGAACACAAAAAGTTACCTGTAATGGTGAGTCTTCCGTGTTTCCGGGAGTATCGCAAGGTTCTATTATGGGCCCCCTCTTGTTTAGTCTCTTTGTCAACGATGTATTCTCTGTATGTCAGTATGTCAAAGTTCATGGTTATGCTGACGACATCCAACTGTATTTGTCCAGTCGCGTTGGTCTAGTTGAAGATTTGTGTTTTAAAATTAACAGTGATTTGTCATCAATCTCACAATGGGCATATGACAACCGTCTTTTACTTAATGCTGCTAATGGTTCAGTTATGCTTGCATAGCATGGCAATACATTGCATGGGTTCTGTCATTTTCGATATCTGTTAAATGGGTTTTACATGTATTCGATTATACAACGCATGGCAACCCAGAGCATGGTATAGAAGTCTGTTGAATTTTGATCTCTATGTAACTTAACATACCTACTGTCAAAGCTTTTGCTTATTATTCTTATAAATTTTAGTAAAACACAAATAAAAGCGTTGTAGTGGAAGAAGAAAAGCTGAAAGAATGTGTGCGAGCTCATGAAATTCTGTATGTTTCGCGAATATCTGATTTTGTGCGTTGTGCGAAGTATAATCAACATATTCTTTTACGTGCTGTGTATTGCTATGCTATGCAAGCTTAACTGAACCATAAGTCATTCGTGCTACCGATTAGTAATAGTGTAGTGTATATGAACGCTTTTAATACCGCGAATTGGATGCAGATTATGACAGCGCTACGAAGCTTCGGCACGCCGGAGTACCTACTTAGAATAATTGGAAGCTATTTATTTTAAAGACAGAGTTCTCCTCTTTGACACGGAGGAAGGAGCGAAAAAGTACAACATAACCGGCGGCGTGCCGCAGGGGTCTGTACTTGGGCCAACATTATGGAATGCAATGTATGACGGTATTCTAAATATTGACCTACCAGAAAATACACAAATTGTTGGTTATGCAGACGATATAGTAGTCGTAGTGGTGGCCAAGAGATTGGACCTGTTGCAAGCACTTAGTAACGAAGCCGTAGGAAGAATAAGAGAATGGCTGTCGAATATGAAGCTGGACATGGCTACTCAAAAGACAAAAGTGATAGTAGTGAGCTCAAAACGCTCGGTACCCGAGTTAGTCGTAACAGTAGGGGATAATCAAATATCATCTAAGGCTCACCTGAAATATTTATAAGTGCATATAGACTCCAAACTAACCTTCAAGGAGCATTTCAGAGCAGTGGGAGAGAAAGTCGCTAAAGTAAGCGGAGCTCTTATGCGATGAATGCCAAACATAGGTGGTCCAGGCGAAGCCACCCGACAGCTAATGGCCACAGTAACTAGTTCCATAATTTTATATGCAGCCCCAGTGTGGCATGGATCTAAGCGGATCCACCAAAAAGAGATATTAGCATCCTACAGACTTACAACTTTAAGAATAGCAAGTGCCTATCGGACAGTGTCCGACGATGCGATCCTTGTTTTATCTCGGAAAATCACAGTAGATCTCCTGACAAGCGAAATGGCCGACTTGTACAAATTCTATGTCGATCAACCATCACAAGAAGCCAAGAAAAGCGCAAGATCAAGAACCATTATTAAGTGGCAAAACCGATGGGATGAATCTAGAAAAGGGTGCTGGACATACAACCTAATACGGGATATAGCTCAGTGGAATGAACGGAAGCTAAACTACCATCTTACACAGATATTGAGTGGGCATGGCGGTTTTAAGGAGTATTTATACACCAGTAAAATAGAAGAGGATCCCTTCTGCCCAAACTGTCCTACCGAAGTGGAAAATGTAGAACACGTCATGTTTCACTGCCCCCGTTTCCACAGTGAAAGGAACACGGTGCACAGGGTTTTTGGAGAGGAACCTTCCACGAGGAACTTAGTTCCATATACATATGTTCAAAAGTGTACAATGCTGGAACGCTGTGAGTAAAATGGCGTTCTTAGTTATGTCACGGCTTATGGTCGTGGAGAGAGAGCGCAGGGAATTGCGCAGGGAATTGCACACGCAAAGCAGTGGCGATTGAATCGCCTTTCCCCCCCGTGACGTAATGCCTAACGGTGGTCCCACGGGGTGTGGAGGTATGAACAGGATTAGCCTGGTGTCATGGGGCCATTTGAGGGCAGTGCGCTGCCACAACGTCTTTTGAAAAAAAAAAAAAGTGTAGTGTGTGTTAAAGACATTATAAAATTGTATATTGGTAATGGTGTCTTAAAGTTTGTGGACAAGATAAAAAACTTAGGCTTTATTATTAATTCTAAGTTGAGTTGCTCTGATCACGTAAACAAGGTTGTTAGTATTGTTTATATTGTATTACGCAGATAAAGAATGTCAGCGTCGTTTACACCCTTAGATACCACTAATATTGCCCCACATTACGTATTTTAAGCTTTTATATAGTAAACTTGAGTCCATTTCGTCTCATAAAATTGATGTTGCATTCAACAATGTTACACGTTACGTCTATGGTCTCGAAAGGTTTGAGCACATTTCTTCTTGGAAAACTAAAATTTTAGGTTGCAGTATTTCTAATTATCTGGTAGCAAGAAACTGTATATTTATGTATAAACTCTTAGAAAATAAATCCCACAAATATCTTTATGATAAGTTGCAATTGGCAAGGTCTAAGAGGCATCAACATCTTATAATTCCCAAATATTCCTACTTGTCCTCCTCAAGGTTATTGTTCATTAATGGTGTGAGGGCCTGGAACTCCATTCCTGAATCTGTTAAAGCTGTTATGAATCGTCGTAACTACAAAATGGTAATACATAACTACTTTAACGAATTTTAATTGTCAGTTTTTGGGAAAAATTGATAATTGGAGAAAAATTACATTGTTAAATCACAGCGATGGATAGGATTACATGTTTCAGAGTTTCCAAGCTCATCATCAGATCCCTTTTCGGACACTGGTTCATATCCCAGTGTCCGAAAAGGGATCTGATGATGAGCTTGGAAACTCTGAAACATGTAATTCTATCCATCGCTGTGATTTAACAATGTAATTTTTCTCCAATTATCAATTTTTCCCAAAAACTGACAATTAAAATTCATTAGGAATTATTGTTTCTCTGGTTCTCGAGCTTGCAAAACTTACAAATATGTAAAACAAGAAAGACCGCAAAAACCAACAACAAAATAATTACTTTAAACTAAATTAAATGGTGTGCAATCTCATATCTGATTTTTCTATCTACAACTTTATCTGACTCTCCATCTGTTTTCTCCTTCCTATAACGTCTTCCACTACAGTTTTCTTCTTTTTCTTTTTATTTATTTTTTTTTTCTCTCTTCTCATAAAATTAAATGTAATATTACATATTTACATGGATTATCTTGCATAGATGTATTAGGATAAGATCGAATTTTATAGATATAAAATATAAGCTTACTTCCCTCTGTCATAGGTTAATATTTATATTTTGTTACTTTCCTTTTGCTGATGTATTATAAAAGATTTAAGTCTTACATACACAGCCCTATAACTTAAATAAATAAATTAATTAATTGTAAATTTTTTTCGGTGCAAACAACAACAACGAAAGTTATTTAGGGTCAAAGTTCGATAGGTATTTTTATTCCCTTTATGTTATCTTTATTGCCAATTCAGAAAGGTGTTTTGCACAAATATACCATGGATCCCGCCCATAGAGTGGGAACGGTGGCATTGCCGAATTAGGGATCTGACCTAAGTCAATTTTGGATTTTTTGTTGATAACTTTTCACTAAAACAAAAAAATTAAATTTTCGACTTCGGACCATTGATACCGAGGTCAAAACGCGTCTTTTGACACCCCTATCATATTTTTAGCTAATCTATTAGCATTTGAGTGCCAAAGGAAACAAATACTAATAACTTTTCCCTGAAACAAAATATTGCAGTTTATTTGAAGGCTAAAATATTAAAAATAGAGACATATCGTTCAGTGCGAAGTGTTTTTAATTCTTTAAAGTGAATAATTATAAGCAAATCGGGTAAATTTTTGAGCTTCCTTACGTAAAATTTTGCAAATTTAAACATATAATGTAAGGGGGGGTCAGGGTTGATAATAAAACACGTTAGTTGGGTAACAATCGATTTTATTACGAATTGGTGAAGATATGTATAAATATGAGGATTGTAGTAGGTAAGTAGAAACCTTAAACGATAGCACAAAATGCAAAACATGATTATTGACAATAAATACTTGGTATAACGCTACTGGGTAAATTTTATGGGATAACGAGACAACATCATATTGCGTAATTCACTTTTATGCATATACATATACATAAATATATATATAATCTCAATAGAGCGATCTTCGCTCTTCGTCTGTGACATCATAACTTTCACATGCAGGTTCGCATAAAATGATTGATTACATATATATGTATTTGCATTATTATGTACATACTTCGAAGAAATGCTACAATCGTGACATACACCCTTATACATATGTTTATTTAAATTCAGGTACCATGTGAGTAGCCGGCCTTCGCTGTCCACCTCACTAATGGCACCTACAACATCACAAGCATTAGTTATCACTTACCTCCTGAGCGGCCGCCAAATGCAAATACATAAGGGCAGTCGCTCAGAAGTTCCTTCTTTTATAGGCGGAGTGCCTGAGCGAATTTAACGAAAATGAACTTAACAAAATAAACTTAACACTAACATAAGTTATCAGATCATAGTCAGAGTAAATAATAACTGTAAGCAATACACTTTGGAGTGAGTATTGTACTCAACTTATAGTGGTCAATAATACAATTAGTTCAGTGGTGGCCAAACGACCACATGCTCAATTTTGCTTGTATGTGTGCCAGAGAGAGCTCAGCGCTATGCTTACTTGATAAAAGTAAACAAGATTTTGATCGGCCACTCTCCCGAACTTCGCCACACGACTTCATTGATACTATGCTTGTGATGGCATCGACGTCGGCAGCAAAAGGTAGCCTATGCACCCGTGCATTGATATTTTAATTCTGGCCACCACTGAATTAGTTACATGTAATAACAGGCAAAATATAATAAGTTCAAAAATAATATAATTGCGGCACGGTTGGTCATGTTACACTCTCCCCCTTGATGGTCGATAAGTAGAACTGTCGAGCCATCATCATCTGATCACTGCTTGCGTGGTCTTCCTCTCTTCCTGAGGGGTTGCACTGGTTGTGGAGATTCACCTTGATTGTTACCTTTATATAAAGTTAGGGCTGACGCGTGATAAGCACCTAATGGTACGTCAGGGTCGGATTTTAATGCTACCTCATACGTTGATGACCCAATCTTTCGGACAACTACATATGATCCGTCTCGTTTTGGTACGAATTTTGAAGTAATACCTTTGCCAGCCTGGCTTAACACGTGTGTCATTACCAAAACCTCTGATCCTATCTCAATTGCATCTTGTGATCTTCGGTGTTGATCAACATTGTCTTTGTTGCGGTCTTGCATCTTTTGCTCGACCTCCTTAGCTCTTTTAAAATATTCTATCATACCCTACAGGTATGGCGTAATTTGTGGTATGAAATTTTCACTTTTAAGAATTGCTTTTGTGTCATGCTCTATGTCGTCAAATGTTCGTAGTTCTCTTCCAAAAGTGAGGAACGCTGCCGAGTAACCGGTGGATTGGCATTTGGTGGAGTTCATAGCGAAACGAATAGAGGCTAGATTAGTGTTCCAGGTGTTATGTTGACCTTGAACCAGGATGGCCAACTGGGCTTTGAGGTCTCTATTTCGTCTTTCAACAAGATTTGCTTCTGGGTGGTAAACGGGTGTGAATAGCTGTTGTATACCCATACTATACGCTACTTTCTGCATTATTGATGACACAAATTGGACACCATTGTCGGATTTAAGACGTCTTGGTACGCCGTAACGCAGAAACACTTCATCGATTAGTGTTTTTGCACATGCTTCCGCCGTTGCTTCTTTTAACGCAAACAACTCTATCCAACGACTAGGTATATCTTCGATTATAAAAATCCATTGATATGCATCTTCTGTCTTCGGCAACGGGCCAAAAAGGTCAATGGCTACCACTTCAAACCTCTGCCGACTAGACGTTGTTTGGAGTAATCCCATAGGTTTCATATTTGTTGCTTTAAAACGCTGACACTGAACGCATGTCCGTACATATTTTGTTATTTCGGCCCGCATTCCTGGCCAAAAATAGCGAATAGCGATACGGTCGATAGTTTTCTCTGCACCATAATGCCCTGCGGTACTTTCATCATGGTATAGCTTGATTATATTCGCGCGTTCATGAGTGGGTATCACCAGTTGCGCTGCTTCTACATCATCATTGGCATAACGGTACAGGACACCATCGTTCATAACGTGGCCACGATTGCACCACATATACAAATTGTCATCTTTTTGTTCTAGAGAAGCAATGATTTTCGCTAAATACTCGTCTTTGAGCTGTTCTAAACGCAATTCATTCGCGTTTTTACGTGGCAATTCGACTTGAAAGGCGCATATACAATTAACAGACACATGATCATCTGTAGCGCACGGAGGGCGTGATAACATATCAGCCACCGAATTAGTTTTCCCAGGAGTGTAATCTATTTGGAAATTATATTGCTGGAGCTGTAACGACCATCTTGCAAGCCGACCAGACGGTGACTTTATTGTCAACAACCATTTCAACGGTTGATGGTCCGTTTTCAGCCGTATCTCTGCTCCATCGATATAACCTCTGAACTTAGCACATCCCCACACTATTGCAAGGGCTTCGCGCTCCGTAGTCGAATAATTCCTTTCCGCTGACGTCAGTAAGCGGCTGGCATATTCTATAGGATGTTCATTCTCCTTCTCCCCTGGAGCAAGACGGCTCCCAATGCGTAAGCACTGGCGTCAGTTTTAATAACGAAGGGGACGTTGTCTTCTGCTTGACGTAATACTGGAGGATTAATCAACATTTGCTTCTGTTTATTAAAAGCTTCTACTTGCGGGGCATTCCACCGCCACTCAACACTCTTTTTAGTTAGGTCAGTTAAAAGCTTCACGATTCCAGCATAATTATCTATAAAACGACGATACCAGGAGCACGTTTGAATAAAAGATATTAGTTCCTTGACATTTCGAGGTGCAGCTCGTTGGCTTATGGCATTTGTTTTATCTGGGTCAACTTTAATACCATCTGTGGTTAGAACATGGCCGAGATATTTTACTTGCGCGCAGCAAAATCGGCACTTCTTAGTGTTTATGCATAGTTTAAACTTCTCTAACCTTTCAAAAACTGTATCTAAATCTTTCAGGTGATCTTTAAACGTGGATGAGCAGATAATTATATCGTCTAAGTATGCAAGTATTTTGACGTTAGCTACGGTGGTTTTGAAACGGTTAATTAAACGTTGAAATGTTGCAGGGGCATTGCGCAATCCAAATGGCATTCTTTTGAATCGGTATGTACCAAATGGTGTTATCAGGCATGTTTTATCCCTGTCCTTTTCCGCAACCGCTATCTGGAAATAACCACACTGCAAATCTAGCGTGGTCATAAACCGTGTACTTTTAGCTGAGTGCAACAGGTAATCCATACGTGGTAATGGGTATCTATCAGGCTTAGTAATTGCGTTTATCTTTCGGTAATCTACACAGACACGGGTACTGCCATCTTTCTTCGGCACCATCACTACTGGTGAGGACCATGACGAATCGGATTTTTCAATGATATCGTTCTCTAGCATCTTGGCAATCCCGCATTTAAGCTCCTGCATTTTAGGAAAGGATACACGATATGGAGGGGATGAAATAGGTTCCTGATCTCCAGTATCAATATAATGCTGAGCGTATTGCGTTGGCTCAAGAGAATACACATGAATGCGCTTCAAGTACCTTATCAAGTTGTGCCTTTTCTACTGCAGACAAGCCTACTCCATCACTTTCTTTGATAAATTTTAAGTCAAGCGAGAACAAGTCTGTCGATGAAGGATTAAATTCGACACCGGTAAATAAACTATTTCTTTTACATCTTTCTGGCGTGACCATATCTGGAGGGATAGCATCTCGGAATATATCCTGAATCATGTGTGGTGAATAATCATTAGGAACATCTGGGCCATAATATTCAAAGTCAGATACGTAAACTTTAGGTTTTTCAATTTCGCGAGGGGGTGCTTCTACTGGCTTACGTTTTGCGGGTACCTTGAGTTGTTCAATAAAATTTACGCTAATCGGCAATGGTTCCGCAAAGTCAAACTGTCGTGTTGGCTCATCTTCGAAGTACCAGAATCGCTGCCCCATGTTCAAAACTATACCTTCTCTCTCCATGAAATCCGCGCCTATCAGCGTTCTGTTACTAGTTGCGTTTGGTAAAACTAGGAACTGTATTTCTAAGCTACGAGAACCTATAAGGATCTTACACGTCGTGGATAAGCAATTTTGTAATGATGTGCTGCCATCAGCAAGGGTAATCTCGCAGTTTACGTTTTTGTATACGTAGCCGAGATAATCCAAAACACGCTTTAAGTTCGCGCTTGCAACACTGGTTGTTGCACCAGAGTCAAAATAAGATTGACCAGGAGTTCCAAAAAGCTATATATTCACAACGGGAATATTGCTACCAATGGTCGTTGAAAGGGAATTAAAGTTAACAGCACCGAGTGTTGTATTGGTTTTATTTTTACAATTAGAACAGTTAGCGCGAGTAGCCCCGGGGGCGTTGCATCCATAGCAAGCAAACTTCGGTTTCAGGGATACTGCTTGTGCTATATTAGCCGAATGTGTCTCTTTTAGTTGTTCGTTCTTCCTCTTATAACAAGAATCGGTATTGTGACCTTTCTTGCGACAAAACCCACAACGAACAACGTTATTTGCGCTACTACCTGTGGTAGTGTGATTGTCATTACTCGCCACGTTATGCTTTCGTTTCGTGCTTCACTTAAAAGTTCGTCAAAATTGGAAATTCTGTTCCTGTTTACTCTATCGCGGATTTGTGCATGCAAAATCCCAAACAAAATGTCAATTTGGTCAGCTTCGGCTAAGACACTATTCAGTTGGGACAAGAGCGCGCGCTTTTTGCGTATGAAGATGTCGGTTGCCTCGTTCTTTTGTTGCTTTGTTTCAAAAACTTCTACATAGATACGCCACGCGGGCTTTGGGGGTGAGAATGCTTCACGTAGCATACGGATTACGTCATCAAAAGCTTCGGCTTTTGATTTTACCCCACTCCACCACTCTGCAGCATCACCCTCAAGAATCATGGGTATACCACTAATCGCATCTGCATCGCTAATATTCTCTACCGCTTTGAATGTGGAAATTGCAGCAATAAATTCCTCGACTTTTGTGGAACTACGCTCACCGCTAAAACGAGTGGAAATGTGGCTAAACGACCCCGGTCGTGAATTAAAATTGCCTACCACTTGCATAAGTCTTGCAAATTGGTCGTCAGTAAAAGTCGCCATATTTAATTTATCGCTCTTTGTAATATTTGAATTATTAAGTTTTGTTGATAATAAAACACGTTAGTTGGGTAACAATCGATTTTATTACGAATTGGTGAAGATATGTATAAATATGAGGATTGTAGTAGGTAAGTAGAAACCTTAAACGATAGCACAAAATGCAAAACATGATTATTGACAATAAATACTTGGTATAACGCTACTGGGTATATTATATGGGATAACGGGACATATTGCGCAATTCACTTTTATGCATATACATATACCTAAATATATATAACTCAATAGAGCGATCTTCGCTCTTCGTCTGTGACATCATAACTTTCACATGCAGGCTTGCATAAAATGATTGATTACATATATATCGTCAGCTTATATTCAATAACCGCTATCTGCAAAAACCGAATTGTTCAGGAGAGCAAAAAAACAATTTTTTTTAGCTATTTTTCAAACTGCAATCAATATAAAGTACCCCAATAAGTAATGAAATATCATTCTCACTAACTGAACTAGTTTTATATTTTAAAAACAGCTTAACTTAGCTTAGAAGTCAGATAGAGGTTATTGCCCTAGCTATAAAAACAATTTTTAAATAAACTATTGTAATTTTCGATATTTGGCGACCTTTTTTAGTTTATTAAACTTTTTATTTTGCCGGCTTGAGGTCCGATGTTTTTTTTTTTTTTTTTTTTTTTTTTTTTTGCATAAAATTAAAACACAATGTTTTGATTTTGATTTCTGACCAATATATTTCGGTTATGCTCGATAACCGTCCTCAGGGTTCACTACAAAACAGCCATAAACAGCACAAAACAATATAATTTACAATAAACAATAATTACTTACTTAAATATTATTACATACATTTTTCACACGTCTTCCCTGTTCTACGTGGAGTTGTTAACTATTTTTGTTTGTTATTAAATGTCTGTATGAGAGCGCGCAGTTTGCTACGTCCGTTTTAAAATTCATACGTATGTTAGTCGGTGTGTTTAGTATGTATATGGAGCATTTCCAGTGTAAATCTTTTTTCGTATTGTTGTTCTTGTTGTGGGTCACTCATGACCCACTGTGCAAGCAACCACCACTGCCCGAGCTTTGACCAAACAGAAATACTGCAACAAGAACAACAATACGAAAAAAGATTTACACTGGAAATGCTCCATATACTAAACACACCGACTAACATACGTATGAATTTTAAAACGGACGTAGCAAACTGCGCGCTCTCATACAGACATTTAATAACAAACAAAAATAGTTAACAACTCCACGTAGAACAGGGAAGACGTGTGAAAAATGTATGTAATAATATTTAAGTAACTAATTATTGTTTATTGTAAATTATATTGTTTTGTGCTATTTATGGCTGTTTTGTAGTGAACCCTGAGGACGGTTATCGAGCATAACCGAAATATATTGGTCAGAAATCAAAACATTGTGTTTTAATTTTATGCAAAAAAAAAAAAAAAAAAAAAAACATCGGACCTCAAGCCGGCAAAATAAAAAGTTTAATAAACTATTGTAGATATAGGTTTTTGCAGTATAGTGAAAATAATGATTTTTGGGTTGTATTCAGGCGCGTAGCCAGAAAAAAAATTTCGGGGGGGGTTTTGGCCAAAGTCTCAGTAAATAATAATTACCTGTAAATACATACATATTTATATTTTTACCTATTACATATTTATACATTTATTTATTTGAAATTTTTCTCTTTCTACACGGCTATAAATTTGAGCCTAACTTTTAAGCCATTCATTGGTTTACACAATTTTTAACCTTTTTGGTAATAATTTCCAATTCTTTCAATTTCCTACAAAAATTCTCAATTTTTTAAAACTTTACTAGGATAAACAGCGAATATGTGTACTTTTCGCACAAAATTCATGGGTGCGCGGTATCTCACTAGGTAGAGCATTGCGCACTGATTTGGGGCACGTCGGTTCGAGTCCTAACATTTAAAAAAAAATAAAAAATTGTTATATTTTCGGTTTAAAATTAAAATAATTTTATTTACGCGCATTTCTATGACAAACAGCGTCAATTTAATTCTAAACCAAATTTGGTTTGGTCATACACCTTGTCTGCGTTCAAAAGGCTTTTGGAATTTCCAGTAAAATTAACTTTAACTAATTTCACTATTTTTGTATGAAAGTATGTGTAAAAACACAATAAAAATACTGCAACTCAAAGTTAAGAACTTTGTGGAGAATTCATGAAAATTCAAGAAAACTCGAAAAATTTTCATCAAAATTTCTAACTTTTTAGTAAAATTTTAGATTTTTTTCGCGTATGCAGTTTTGTAGTTCCTTCAATTGTAGTGAACAAAGATACCAATCTTAAGCTGCTAGAAGATTTACTCGATTTTAGCAATTTTAGAAACTTTTACAAAAAAGTTAGAAATTTTGATGAGAATTTTGCGAGGTTTCTTGAATTTTCATGAATTTTCCACAAAGTTCTTAACAAACCACACTTTGAACGCAGACGTACTGGTCTAGGTGTATATGCAGCCCCAAAAAGTTTTAAATCTAGGCTAAAACTTTTAGCCGTGTACAGGCACGTAGCCAGAAAAATATTTCGGAGAGGTTTTGGCCAAAGTGTCAGTGAATAAGAATTACCTGTAAATACACACATATTTATATTTTTACATATTACATATTTATACTTTTATTTATTTGAAATTTTCCTCTTTCTATACGGCTAAAAACATGAGCCTAAATTTTAAACCATTCATTGGTTTACACAATTTTTAAAACTTTTTGGTAAAAAATTCCAAACCTTTCAATTATCCACAAAAATTCTCAATTTTTTGCGGTTTAGATTTAAAACTTAACTGGGAGAAACAAAAATACAACAAAAGTCGTATACACAGCGAATATGTGTACTTTTCGCACAAAATTCATGAGTGCGCCGTAGCTCGATAGGTAGAGCATTGCGCACTGATTTGGGGCACATCGGTTCGAACCAAACATTAAAAAAAATAATAAAAAATTGTTAACAACTTTTTCGGTTTAAAATTTAAATAATTTTGATTAGGCGCATTTCTATGACAACCGGCGTAAATTTAATTCTAAACCAAATTTGGTTTGGTCATACACCTAGACCAGTATATCTGCGTTCAAAGGGTTTTTTTGGAATTTCCAGTAAAATTAACTTCTTTAGACTAATTTCATTATTTTTGAATGAAAGTATGTGTAAATACACAATAAAAATACTGCAACTCAAAGTTAAGAACTTTGTTGAAAATTCAAGAAATGTATATGTAGCCCCAAAAACGTTTAAATCTAGGCTAAAACTTTTAGCCGTGTACGAAAAAAATATTTATTTTTCTTGTTTGTTTTGAAATTTTGTTCAGAAGTTACTTCAAAAGTATAGTGGATGTTGAGTAGAGCCAGCCTCTCCTGCCCCATTGTACTTCTTAGATAAGTTTTTAACCTTCGAAGGGAAGAGAAGGACCGTTCGCTAGGAGCAACGGAAACTGGAAGCGTTGCAGCAATTTTTATATATCGATATACCATAGGGAAAAAAGACATGGAAAAATTATTTAATGCATCAATAAACGTGCTCGGTCGCTCCTCCTTTGGGATTGAAACATTTTTTTCTTTTTCAGGGCTTTAGGCTGTTCAGAAGAAATCCAAAAACTCTACATATATAAAATGACACCTATGAAACGCTTAAGAAAAATTTCTTGTGTCAGAATCTCTTCTACTTTTCTACTGCTAATTTCTGAAAATGTTTACAAAAACGAGACCTGCGCAACTCTGGCTTTGGCAAGAAATAAATAGTTGTCGCTTTAGAAAAACTGAAGCTTCGGAAAAACAAAAAAAAATATAGCAAAATAACATTGAAATTCATAGAAAAAGCGGGTTATTTGCAATTATTCAACATGCAAAACGGAACGTCAAAACTTCTTGGCTATTCATGACAATTTCATGGTCAAGAAATAATTGAAAATATTTCACGAGCATTTTCTTTTCAAAAGCATACCGGGATTTTACTTTTAAACTTTTTCAATCCTTTTTTGCCAAATTAGCGTCACTTTTTATAATCACCCGACAAGTATAAGTACAATTTAATTGTCACTTTCTCTGGTAATTCAATACCACTGCGTTGTGTACTGCTTGGGAATTTTTGGTATTTTTTTTTAACTTATTGGTAATGGTTTTGGTTAAGCTTATGGCAACCGTGACTACAATAACGAGAGGCACTCATTCTTACGATTTTTGCCTGCTGTATTAATAACTCGCAGTTAATATGAATTTCAACAGACTTGAGTTCGAATCACTCTTGCTATTGTTAACATACTATGTAGATGAGATGCTAAGTTGATCTTATGCAGAGCAAGTCTGATAGTTTTGCGCGAATTTCTTAATGCGCCAAATGAGTGAACCGTTGCAGGAATTTAGTTGTGACCTCTCAGACTTGCTCTGATAATTGATTAGCGACTACCAATATCTTCTCTCAGTGTGAAATATTATTTAATTTTATTCTTTCGTGTTTTTATTTTGCAATTAATGCTAAGTTCTTAACAGGGGTTTTAAAAATGAATAGAGTAATTATTATAGTACAGACGTATATTTTTTAATTTTCGGAAATTTCGGGGGGTTTCAGGGGTTCAAACCCCCCCCTGAATACGCGCCTGTTTGTATTGCTTATTTTTGTATAGTTTATATAGTACTTGTCCTCAACGTATAAGGACCAGGGGTCAATTCCAGGGATAGGCAATATTAAAATTAAAAAGCATTTTTAAGGTTGTTAGGCATGGTATTCCTGGCATTGGAAGAATTCAGCGTAAATAAGTAAATAAAAGCGAGTCCGAACGCTTTGTAGCATGCTGGTTGTGCGATGGACTTATCCACGCAAAATGCGCCGGGTTAAGAGGTAGAATAGCGGACTTATTTACTAAATGTCGATCGACGGAAGTTCACGAAAACAAGCGCAGACGTACGGATGATCTGCCTCCAATTCAACGAACCTGCCTCCAGCCATTAAACTTATTGATTTGGAATCTCCAATACCTGACACGGTTGTTCGGGCAACGTCCAAACGATGGAGCCCGAACCAAATACAAGGAAGCTGGTTGTGGTCCCTCAAAATAAAATCGATTTTTGTGTCTCGGTTCCATCCTGGCACTACTGAAGATGATTTGAGGTACCATATTTCTCCAAAGGTTAAAGATCAAACCTTAACCGTTAAGAAAATTTAATTTCACTTACCTCGTTTAAAGTTGATGTATCCGGAAAAGATTTTAACTCTCTTTTGGACAGCTCTTTTTGGCCACCCGGGGATCTTGTGCGGGAGTTTGAGTACAGACCGAATAGAAATGTTAAAAACGTAACTAAAATCACTCGTAATAATCTTGACTCAAAAAACTGAGTACTAAGTCCGTGAATATCTTTAATCAAAATGTCAGAGGTTTAAATACCAAATTAAATTATCTGTTTTCAGTTCCGAGTTTTTATGTAACGAATATCAAGTTTATAGACATAATCGCTTGAACAAGGTCCGGCGTGGTGTTCTACTTGCTCCTTCAGAGTAAGTTAATGTACCTAATACGGATTCCATTGAGTTTAAATGCATCCGCATCCAGCTAGAGAACGTGTATATGTACTTATCTGTTTGCTACATCCCTCCAGCATCTGATCTTTCAATCTACATGCAGCATGTCTCTCTGCTCAAAACTGTTAACTTATTCACCCCTATTCTGCATTTCGACTTGGATCGAAAATTTCTCCGCTTGGCAACTTTGATATTCTGCGTTTCAATTCCGCTACGTTCAACTTCGAAACTTCCAATTCTGCTAATTCTGCACTTCGATCCTAGCTCCGTTTTTCTACGTTGGAATTTTGTTGGCGGATAACTGCTTGTTTTTTATTTTGCAAACAATTTACGATTAATTTCCTCGATTTTTTGTTGAAATGCTTAAAATTTAAGTAAAACGCGTATGTAAAAGTTGTAAAACGCTCGCTATATTTTGTTTTTGTGCTCTAATGATGTTTTTTGATATGTTTGCAGGGTAATTGTTTTCGACCGGTGCCGAGTGCTAATATTTGTCCAAAAATGTAGGGAGGGAAATCAAAAGACGCGTTTCGATGCCAGGAATGTGAATCCGCCTACGGAGATCTAATATTTTTGGACGCGCATTAGCATCGGCACCGGTTGTAAACAATTACAAATTGGACTAGCATTCAAAACACCAATCAAACAGTATTACTAACGAAATTAAAACTAAGGTAATGGCTTTGACTTTGCCATTATATCCAAACGTGCACCGGCGGCCACTCCACAGCACCCACTCATAATCGGTAAACTTCTTTGTCAATTTCTTCCTCCAGCGAAAAGTAGCAACTGCGGTCAGACTTAAAACTGAAATGTCTAATGTTTGCTCGGCGTATGGTGTGGCCCCACGATGCGACGCCAACCATCTGTGTACCTGGTCGACAAAGCGCACTCTTCTAGCACTAACTCTATGGAAAATACCAGCTACCTACTGACGATGTGGTAACATCCACCAACAGTGTCCTCTTGCTTTTTGTTGGTCCTTCGTTGTCTGCTACAATCAGTCAATTGATCTATAAAATTTCACTCAATTTATTCAATAATGCTCAAACATATACAATTAAGCTTATAAATCATAATAAAGCTTTACTTTTATTTCAAAAGTAATAATTTGTGTAATTTAAATTGATTTGCTATGTTTCAATTTCACACATTCCAAGGCAAACAGCTGACTTCGAAAAACTTATAGCTCTTCCTCTTTTTCTTTCGATCTAAGCGTAACTCAGAATGCATATTTACGATCCAAGCGGAGCGTAGAGCGGGAACGTAATTGTAATGCAGAATAGGGGTGATTGACTAAAGCTTCTGACTCGATGATTGTTTTAGGTGATTTCAACCTACCGCATATATCGTGGAACATATCTGATGGAAACATTATTCCAAATCCATCCAAACTGGGCTTCAATGACTTTTTGGATGGAATTTCTGATCTCTGCCTTTGTCAAATAAATGTTACCGCTAACAAGTTTGGCAAAATCTTAGATTTAATTTATGTTAATGATAAAAAAAAATTTTCTGTAAATCGAACTAATGGCCAATGTACACAATGCTGCTCAAGTAGTAGCTTTAATTTTAACTTCTCAAAAGAGAACTATAAGAAATTAAATAGAGAACTGTCTAAATTAACCTGGCCTGAGCTTTGTCTCGATATCGATTCAAACGTTTTACATTTTAATCAAACTATTTACTACTTATTTGAGAAGTTTGTTCCTAAACGTAAAATAACATATGATCATCCAACGCAAGCTTGGTTTACTAAAGAGCTTATGATGCTGAAAAATAGAAAAACGCGTTCTTTCAAATTATTTAAGAAATCGGGGTTAAACAAACACTACTTGTTGTATTCTGGTCTACGTAAGAGGTACATCGACTTAAATAAAAAGTGCTATAAAGCCTATATCTCTTAAACAAAAAGAGACATTATTCGCAATCCGAAGTCATTTTATGATTTCGTAAATTCTAAACGAAAAGTAGTGGGATTTCCCTCAGCCATGAAATATAAAGACATTTTATCTAGCGATAATCAAGATATCGCAAATTTCTTTGCGCAATTTTTCACTTCTAACTATTCTGCCGTCACCAATTCTGACTTTCTAAATTATCCCTATGAGCTACATGGGAACAATTTAATTAATTGTCCAACTATATGCGCCAATGATGTTCTTGTTTGTCTGAAAACCTTGAAAGAATCTTTTAAATGTGGTCCTGATAGGATTCCTACATGCTTCTTGAAGAAGTGCGCTAACAATATTTACAAACCCCTTACCAATTTGTTCAATCTGTCACTAAAGTGTGGTGTTTTTCCAACAGCATGGAAAGAGTCGTTTCTTCTACCGCTTTATAAAAGCGGAAGCAAGGCTTCTATTGAGAACTATCGTGGCATAGCAAAGCTGTCTGCCATCCCAAAAGTGTTTGAAGCTATTGTTACTAATCAGCTTACGAATCCTATCTCTACCTTGATTTCTGACTGTCTACACGGGTTCTGTAAGGGAAAGTCCACCGTGACAAACTTACTTGAATTTACAAATCATGTCTCCAATGGATTTCCACATCAAAATCTGCACACCGACGTTATTTATACTGATTTCAGCAAAGCTTTCGATAAAGTGTGTCACTCTTTACTTATTCATAAACTGGATCAGTTGGGTTTCCAGCCGGGTCTCAATCGCTGGATCTCTTCTTACCTTAGCGACAGAACACAAAAAGTAGTGTTTAAAAATTGTGAATCCGATGTTATTTATGTCTCCTCAGGAGTTCCTCAAGGAAGCCATCTTGCCCCGATTCTGTTCTAGTTGTTTATAAATGATATTTCTACAGTAATAGAATTTTCGAAAATGTTAATATATGCCGACGATGTAAAGCTTTTCATGTCATTCGCATCATTCGAAGATAGCAATAAGCTTCAATCAGATCTAAATACACTAGTTACTTGGTGCGATTTAAATTATATGCCGCTTAATCTAAAGAAATGTAAATACATGCGTTTTTCGAGAGGAATTTCACAGCCAGCTCCCTATACAATTAACAATTACAGTCTTGAGCAAATTTATGATTTTGTTGACCTTGGGGCTACTATGGACTACAAACTCAGTTTTAACTTCCACATTGAAGTAACAGTCAATGAAGCTAGAGGCGTTCTAGCATTTGTTAAACGATGGTGTAAATAATTTAGCGACCCTTATGTAACTAAAACTCTCTTTACTACATTAGTCAGACCGATACTTGAATATGGTTCTCTAATTTGGAACCCACGTTACCAGGTTCACGTGGATCGCTTAGAATCAGTTCAAAAACAATTTTTACTATTTGCCTTAAGAGATCTTCACTGGGATCCGTTGTAAAATTTGCTATCGTATACGAGTCGCTTAAAACTAATTAATCTTCACAGCGTTTTTAGTCGGAGGGAAATGCTTGGAATTGTTTTCATGATTAAATTACTAAATGGTTCAATCACAAGCCCGTTTCTTTTGAGCAAAGTGAACTTCATTGTACCTTCACGTCCATCAAGGCATTTTAAACCACTTATCTTGAAACAGTGCCGAACTAATTTTGAATTAAATGAGCTTTTCGTTGTTTATGTCAAGATTATAACTCTCATTCTGGTACGTTTGATCTTTCAGACTCACTATGCAGCATAAAAAAGTCAATTCTTTCTATCCTAAATACATAGCAACAATTTGCTCCTTTGATTCTTATCTTTATTCTTTACAATAACTTTTCGCTGTCAACTAATTATTTATAATTTGTGTCATCTATTTTTTATCTACCTTACTTAGCTGATGAGGTTTTCTCTGTAGCTGAGCAGTTTTAGATCTCGACCATTAACAAACCAAAGCCTTTCAAAGACTCGGCGCTTCATGCGGATGCGCCCCTCGCGCCGGTCGGGCGGGATATGGTGGGTAATCCGCTGGGAATTATTATTATTATTATTATTATTATTATTATTATTATTATTATTATTATTATATTTGGAAATATGGGAATCTAAAAATGCATATGTGTTGGTATTTTTGGAGAATATGGTTAGCAGTGTTTTGTAGGGATATTTTCTCCTACATCCCAGCCAGCATTTCTGTAAGTGTGTTTAAAAATAACTTTAAGTAAGCTTGCTTTAATAAGCGAAATGTAAGCGTTTTCAATATCAATTTATTTGTAAGTTTAATGTAAGCTTTTTATAAAGTTCAAAAACAAAGGTTTATAAATCATTTACCTTTCTAAGTTAAATGCAAATGTTTATAGAAAATGTTTTTAAATATCTATATATAAATATATATATATATATACCCAACCAGCCAAGCAAACTTGAAATAAATTTATAAAAAGATTTTCCAAATAAACATTGAGCTTACAAATTTGTGATTTTTCATTTACAAAACGCTTGAAAGTAAACGCTTTATAATTGAAACGACACATTGGTTTTAAGTGTTTGAAATAAACTTACAAACAATTTTCAAAAGATAACTTTTTTAAAGTTTTCTATTTAAAGCTTATAATAATATTTTAAATGTAAGCCTTTGATAAACATAATCTTGAAAAAAAAAAATTAAAGTAAGTTTTTTTTTATGTTTACTTTTTTGCTTTAAAATAAGTGTATTGTAAGCGTTTCTTTTAAGCTTATTTATATAAGCTTACAATACATATTCAAATGAAAGCATTTTATTGTCATTTTTTTAACCTTTATTTGAGAATTATTTTAATCTATAAATGAGCATATTACAAAAATGTTAAAAAAAGCTGTACAAGATGCTGATTTCGTGCAAACATGTATAAGTATAAAGAAAATGCAGACTGTGAAACTATAAAATCAAAACGAAACTTTATTATTTGATTTCGCATCAAACCATAATTTTATTTTGATTTTTAATTGATGTGTAAACATCTTTGAAAAGGAAAACAAATTAAAGGAAAATGAAACACATTAAGGAAGAAAATGTAAGAAAAGAATGAGAATGAAAGGACAAGGAAGGAGAGGAAAGAAAATAAAAAAAGAAAATATAAGAAAAAAAAGAAAAGAAATTAAAAGAAAAGAAAAGGAAACAAAATAAAAACAAAACCAACAGATGCAGGGGCTGCAACGAGGAGGGGTGCAAAGAAACAGCTGGACAGCTATATAATACCAAACCTTAAGGATATATCAAATTGCTCTATAAGGGATATTAGTATTTATATAGAAATAACTTCTACGTAAAGAACTTGTGCTTTAAAAAAAAACATATTTTTCATAACAAGACAAAAAAGTATGACATAAAAAAAATGGAATTAGAAATGTGGCTTCAGCTAGCCCTCTTCAATTAGGATGCTACCTTTACACTCTTCCACAGAGTGCTTGCCACCCACCTTCTTAAGCCTGTGAGCAGAAAAATACCGAAGAATACTGTTGTAGAATGTCAGATTCAGTAGTGATGCAAAACCAATGAAATTTACATTCTGTGGATGTGTGGAAGAGCTTATCCTTGGTCTGCACATGTGACTATGAGTATATGTAGGTATGTATTTACATATCAACCATAGATAAAATATTTGAGGAAAAACACGTGAAGTGTATCCGCATGAAAAGTTGGTCACAAATGTCGCTAACGCTGCCTCTTAGATGTCCATTGCGTTGTTTTGCATAATCACCTACGATATGTACATACATACAAATATTCTTAAATTTCTGAATACATATGTACATGCATGATTTTTGCTCAATATTTAATCATTTAACTAAACATGTTTTTAATTCTTTTCAGAAACTTTTATACATGAAAATGTTGGGAATGAAGCGGAGTACATAGCCGCATCAAAATCGTTTTTTCAGTTTGCGAATAATCGGCTGAAAATGAAAGCTGTGGCACGTGCTAAAAAGAATTAATTAATATCATAATCACTTTTTTGATATACTATGTTAAATTATTACCTAATTGGATAGTTTTAATCAATATTCATATATTTAAAATTAATTATTCATTTAAAACTTAATTTGTTAGAAATTAATCAACCTAATTTCTTTATACTTATACATGTTTGCACGAAATCAGCATCTTGTACAGCTTTTTTTTTTAACATTTTTGTAATATGCTCATTTATGGATTAAAATAAAGGTTAAAAAAATGATAATAAAATGCTTTCATTTGAATATGTATTGTAAGCTTATATAAATAAGCTTAAAAGAAACGCTTACAATACACTTATTTTAAAGCAAAAAATCAACATTTTGTAAGGGTTTGGCTTACAAAAGTAAACATAAAAAAAAACTTACTTTAAGTTTATTTTTTCAAGATTATGTTTATCAAAGGCTTACATTTAAAATATTATTATAAGCTTTAAATAGAAAACTTTAAAAAAGTTATCTTTTGAAAATTGTTTGTAAGTTTATTTCAAACACTTAAAACCAATTAAGAAATCGGGGTTAAACAAACATTACTTGTTGTATTCTGTTCTACGTAAGAGGTACATCGACTTGAATAAAAAGTGCTATAAAGCCTATATCTCTAAAACAAAAAGAGACATTAATAGCAATCCGAAGTCATTTTATGATTTCGTAAATTCTAAACGAAAAGTAGTGGGATTGCCATCAGCCATGCAATATAAAGACATTTTATCGAGCGATAATCAAGATATCGCAAATTTTTAATTCTAACTATTCTGCAGTCACTAATTCTGACTTTCTAAATTATCCCTATGAGCTACATAAGAACAATTTAATTAATTGTCCAACTATATGCGCCAATGATTTTCTTATTTATTTGAAAACCTTGAAGGAATCTTTTATATGCGGTCCTGATAGGATTCCTACATGCTTCTTGAAGAAGTGTGCTAACAGTATTTACCAACCCCTTACCAATTTGTTTAATCTGTCACTAAAGTGTGGTGTTTTTCCAAAAGCTTGGAAAGAGTCGTTTCTTCTACCGCTTCATAAAAGCGGAAGCAAGGCTTCTATAGAGAACTATCATGGCATAGCAAAGCTTTCTGCCATCCCAAAAGTGTTTCAAGCTATTGTTACCAATCAGCTTACGAATCCTATCTCTACCTTGATTTCTGACTGTCTACACGGGTTCTGTAAGGGAAAGTCCACCGTGACAAACTTACTTGAATTTACAAATCATGTCTCCAATGGATTTCCACATCAAAATCTGCACACCGACGTTATTTATACTGATTTCAGCAAAGCTTTCGATAAAGTGTGTCACTCTTTACTTATTCATAAACTGGATCAGTTGGGTTTCCAGCCGGGTCTCAATCGCTGGATCTCTTCTTACCTTAGCGACAGAACACAAAAAGTAGTGTTTAAAAATTGTGAATCCGATGTTATTTATGTCTCCTCAGGAGTTCCTCAAGGAAGCCATCTTGCCCCGATTCTGTTCTAGTTGTTTATAAATGATATTTCTACAGTAATAGAATTTTCGAAAATGTTAATATATGCCGACGATGTAAAGCTTTTCATGTCATTCGCATCATTCGAAGATAGCAATAAGCTTCAATCAGATCTAAATACACTAGTTACTTGGTGCGATTTAAATTATATGCCGCTTAATCTAAAGAAATGTAAATACATGCGTTTTTCGAGAGGAATTTCACAGCCAGCTCCCTATACAATTAACAATTACAGTCTTGAGCAAATTTATGATTTTGTTGACCTTGGGGCTACTATGGACTACAAACTCAGTTTTAACTTCCACATTGAAGTAACAGTCAATGAAGCTAGAGGCGTTCTAGCATTTGTTAAACGATGGTGTAAATAATTTAGCGACCCTTATGTAACTAAAACTCTCTTTACTACATTAGTCAGACCGATACTTGAATATGGTTCTCTAATTTGGAACCCACGTTACCAGGTTCACGTGGATCGCTTAGAATCAGTTCAAAAACAATTTTTACTATTTGCCTTAAGAGATCTTCACTGGGATCCGTTGTAAAATTTGCTATCGTATACGAGTCGCTTAAAACTAATTAATCTTCACAGCGTTTTTAGTCGGAGGGAAATGCTTGGAATTGTTTTCATGATTAAATTACTAAATGGTTCAATCACAAGCCCGTTTCTTTTGAGCAAAGTGAACTTCATTGTACCTTCACGTCCATCAAGGCATTTTAAACCACTTATCTTGAAACAGTGCCGAACTAATTTTGAATTAAATGAGCTTTTCGTTGTTTATGTCAAGATTATAACTCTCATTCTGGTACGTTTGATCTTTCAGACTCACTATGCAGCATAAAAAAGTCAATTCTTTCTATCCTAAATACATAGCAACAATTTGCTCCTTTGATTCTTATCTTTATTCTTTACAATAACTTTTCGCTGTCAACTAATTATTTATAATTTGTGTCATCTATTTTTTATCTACCTTACTTAGCTGATGAGGTTTTCTCTGTAGCTGAGCAGTTTTAGATCTCGACCATTAACAAACCAAAGCCTTTCAAAGACTCGGCGCTTCATGCGGATGCGCCCCTCGCGCCGGTCGGGCGGGATATGGTGGGTAATCCGCTGGGAATTATTATTATTATTATTATTATTATTATTATTATTATTATTATTATTATTATTATTATTATTATTATTATTATTATTATATTATTAAAACTTAGAGCAATTTTTTTTTTCTCACCTAAGGTTAACAAAATCATTCCAAAATTTTGGAAATATGGGAATCTAAAAATGCATATGTGTTGGTATTTTTGGAGAATATGGTTAGCAGTGTTTTGTAGGGATATTTTCTCCTACATCCCAGCCAGCATTTCTGTAAGTGTTTTTAAAAATAACTTTAAGTAAGCTTGCTTTAATAAGCGAAATGTAAGCGTTTTCAATATCAATTTATTTGTAAGTTTAATGTAAGCTTTTTATAAAGTTCAAAAACAAAGTTTTATAAATCATTTACCTTTCTAAGTTAAATGCAAATGTTTATAGAAAATGTTTTTAAATATCTATATATATATATATATATATATACCCAACCAGCCAAGCAAACTTGAAATAAATTTATAAAAAGATTTTCCAAATAAACATTAAGCTTACAAATTTGTGATTTTTCATTTACAAAACGCTTGAAAGTAAACGCTTTATAATTGAAACGACACATTGGTTTTAAGTGTTTGAAATAAACTTACAAATAATTTTCAAAAGATAACTTTTTTAAAGTTTTCTATTTAAAGCTTATAATAATATTTTAAATGTAAGCCTTTGATAAACATAATCTTGAAAAAATAAACTTAAAGTAAGTTTTTTTTTATGTTTACTTTTATAAACCAAACACTTACAAAATGTTGATTTTTTGCTTTAAAATAAGTGTATTGTAAGCGTTTCTTTTAAGCTTATTTATATAAGCCTACAATACATATTCAAATGAAAGCATTTTATTATCATTTTTTTAACCTTTATTTGAGAATTATTTTAATCCATAAATGAGTGTATTGTAAGCGTAAAAATGTTTAAAAAAAGCTGTGGAAGATGTTGATTTCGTGCGTCTAACGGTCCTCTTTGTTGCCCGGGCAAGGTCGCTTGTATAAGCGCCTTCTCAGCGAATAATGGCTCTGCGGATTAGTGACAAAACCTTTACGGTATACTCTTGGGACTAAAACATGACGGGACCGACAGGACGACCGGAACAGCGGAAGAAGAAGCGAGGACGAAAACTGAAATGGCTGGGACGAAAACGGTCATGACGGGGTACAGACCTACCGACAGTGTTGCCAGAACATTTTCAGAAATAAAGCTAGATGGATAAAAAAAAAAGCTAAAAATAACAAAAACTTTACGGCTAAAAAAAAGCTAAAAGTAAAACGCCAGCTTTACGTTTTATTCGTTATTTTCATTGCAAAAAAACAATACTTAGCATAACTATTTTACACATGTAGTAAAACATTAAATTTAATTTGTACTTCAATTTCATAAAAGTAAATATTGTATATACACTGATGCTTTGCATCATATAAATATAAAGCTACGAAACATTGCAATTTGTATTTTATAAAATTATTTCCACTTCAAGTTAACAAAATAGAAAATGCGCCTTTTACTAACTGCCCAACCTAATATAAACGCACGAACATAAACGACGTTTTTTGCTCAAACCGATATAAACACAAGTTTTCTTAATAAAAAAAATGTGTGTATATGTCAAACCCTGGTGTCACGCAGAACCAAAATTGGATTTCAAATTAGGTTTTCACGCACGCAAATTAATTTATGTTACTTTCATACAACTTGTATGTACATGAGACATTTTTGACAAAAAGTTACCGCAATGCGTTTATATTAGATTGGGCTGTAAAAGTCTTATTATATTTCTCTGTCAAAATTTTCTTCATCATCCGAGGAATAAGAGTAAATACTAGAATTGTTCATGAGTCTAATGAGATCTTTTGTTATGACAAAGTCATGACAGCACTTCTTTTCTTTTTTTAGTCCATACCTTATACATAAAATTGCATTTAACATTGTAGTACTAGTCCTATTTCGCACGCTCAACCTCCGCATTGCTCAGCGGCAGAACTAAAAATTCAAAAACAAAATTAGAAAGACTGGCAAAAGGATTTTCCCCGAACGCATTCTTATACTCCCGAACCTGTGTCCAAAATGCAACTGTAGAATCTATGCCTTCCCATTCGATTATATGCAATTTCTTCCATTGCATTTCTATGTTACTTATCTCGTCAGATGGATATCTACATTTTTCTTGTTTGAAACTATCAAATATGTTTGTTTTTACAGCGCTCAGTGCTTTTTCCATAGAAAAGAAATTAATATTTTTCAAAGTGTCGATGTTACTTGGCAAACGTTGGCGTAATTCCTCTATTAGTTTAATAAGAAAACTATGGCAGTTATCTCGTATATTTTTTTCTGCATCTATATCATTAATGTTTGTTTTCATAAACTCCTCAAAAGAGTAATTGAAACAAGGAAGAGGAATTAATAACGGCAACAACGGAAAAGACAAGGGGTCAAAAGTTTCTGAGGAGTAAGTAACAAGTGAGCAAAGATTTGAAAGTAGATACTTTAAGTCACTGAACATCTTGAGGGGGTCTACAGAATTGCTTTCAAAAAGCTTATTCACCATTTGAACTTCTTGTAATATAGGGCCAAGGAACAGTAAATAAGCTAAATTTTCGTCAGTGTACAGATTTGCCAACAGCTTCGCTTTATGACAGCATTCCACTGTTGCAGCAATACCAAAGTGCGATTTCAATTCCAACCATTGACTGGTTACTCTTTTAACGGCAACTTCGATAGACAGACATCTAGTAGAGCAGGCTCTAACCATTTGTAAAGGTTCTAGCCCATCATTTATGGCAGCATATAACATGGAATAGCTCTTTTGTCTACTTGCGGATTTAGAAAACCAGTTATATGTTTCTGATATCAAAAATTCAATTTTATTGGGAAGTAATTTCGAAGCAGACGAAACAGCCAATTGGATCGAATGGCAAACACATGGAACTAAAACAATATTAGGTTGATGTTGCTTTCATAAAGAAATCACGCCTCGGTTTCTGCCTACCATAACACTAGCATTATCTGTTCCTAAGCCCCTTAAGTTTTTAACATCTAACCCAAACTCACTCAATGTTTTCAAGATTGAATCTACTAATCCTTTTGCCGTGCAATCCTCGATAACTGATAGTTTAAGAAATGTATTAACAATTGATTTGCGGGTAGCACTATAATATCTTAAAACTATTCAGAGGTACTTTTTAACGCTTATATCTGTCGATTCATCAATAATTAAGCTGTATGGATTGCTACCAATATCAGAAAGTAACCGATTTTTAAAATATGGACATAGCACTACATTTTGATCGAGCCAGTTTTATTCCTGTAGCTATTGAACTATCATGAAACGAGTTTCTTTGAATCGCAGATAAATGATCTATGGAGCAGATAACCGTGTGTGAAGCGACGTAAAGTGCGTTAGCTAATTCGGCTCGCTTTGTATCATATATAATACCAACAGCTTTAAAAGGAATTGTTGCCTGCTTTCCTCTTAAAAATGGACCTGCAGATGCTTTGTGTTTTTTCGTATTTTCATGCGCTATAAAAGTGCATAATTTTGGTATCAATTTACAGCCGCAAAACTTACACAATATTTTGTCATCATATTCAGATATCCAATCTTTAAACCTTTTATCGCTGAACCAAGCTTTTCTCACTTGTTCGGTATATCTGCGCCACAAAAAAACGTCATTTAATACAAAAAACAATAAACGCTGCATGTGAATATAATACCTTTTGTTCTTTCTGCGCGGGGATTCCTCATCTGAATAGCTGCACGAACTTTCACTCTCGGATGTTTGCAAATCAATTCTTAGGGAACACCTATTTAATACACAACTATTTATTTCACAATAGTTACTTCAGGGCTGCATGTTAACGTTAAATTTATCAATAAACGAAAATAAATGTGATTTTCTTTGCTTTTATTGATAAAATTTACGTTAAACGGCAAACTCTTAGAACTTTCTTGAAAGTATGCAATGCATTTGTGCATACAAACATACACACATACATAGGTATGTATATACGCACTTACCTTTTAGTATTTTTCGGTTCAACTTCATTCAAATTGTCAACTTCACTCGAAGATGTCTCTATTGGAGCCGGCACAGCTTTTTTAAAATATCTAATAGGTATAATAACATAAATTTAAAAATTTTTACATTAAAATGTACAATTTTAACTTACCTTTCCATATTTCTGCAAATTTTACTCGATGCAACAACGCGGCGGGAATCGTTAGGAATGTTCGAAAATTATTTTGCATTTATACATGTAAATGTTGGCGGTGAAAAGAACAGTGCAATAGCCGATTGTTCGTGATGCCATTCAGTGTTAAGCGGACCACACAGTATACATCCATACATACTTTGTGGAGACTAGATTAACAATTTTTATACTATCGAATTTTATTAATATTAGAAAAAAGCTAAAAAAAAATCGAAAAAAGGCTAAAAAAAAGTTAGAAGCTAAATTACATTTTTTCCGGCTAAACGAAAAAAAAAAAGCTAAATCTAGCTTGAAAAAACCTAAAATGGCAACACTGCCTACCGACATTGGGGTCACGGAATCTGACGAGGACGCTCTACTCGCCTCTAACCGTACCTGAGGGCCACCCGCGGTAACGGCTTGCCCGCAAACAACCCGGCCGGATCTCGCCGGTTTTCACTTCTCCAAGACCCTCCGGGGGTACAGGGTCATCAAGTGCGCAAACCAGGCCTCTTTGGAATTCCTCACTAAGTGTGTTGCTAAGATTGGTGACGGGCTCAACAACCTGACACCGTAGCTCCTACCAGCGGCAGAGATGCCGAAGAGACCTCTGGCTCGCATTTGGCTACCACCTCTGGGGGACCTGGGGAAGGAAGTACTGAGGTACATCGCGCTGTACAACTGTAACATTCCGCCATATCAGACTGGCAGCTCATAATAAATGAAGGGCCCACGAAATCCTGCCAGCCGATACTGGTCGCGAAATGCGAGAAGTCACTCGAGGCTCTGGCGAAGGCTGACCACAAAGTCCCCTCCGCCTTTCGCATGGCCAAGGTGAAGGTTTTCAAGGGCAACAAAACTCCTAATGAAGACGAGCCTGAAGAGGTAGATTGTGCCAGCCAACTACTGCAGGGGGTCACTATCCACGATGGGAATGACAGCGAGGCCTCGTAAGGGAGTTCAGATCAATCTGTAGCACTCAAAAAATACTACAGATAATCTGAACGCCCTCCTGTTCGAGGCGGACATTGACATCAGTTTCATCCAGGAGCTCTGGGTCAAAAATGGGGACATAATTAGCTTTATCAACAATAACCCACGAGCATGCATTGTAATCAAAAAAGCGTTTAATACATTCTTATGTTCTAATTACAGCACATCAGATTTAACAGTAGTCAAGCTTGAGGAAGATGGCAATCGGGGAATGTTCCTGGGGTAAGTTTGCATGGCGCATAATAAGCACGCTCCACCCCCCAGCTCGCACGATTCGTCAACCTCACACGAGGATCGCACAAAATCATTTGCTGTGATGCCAAGTCCAGAAAAACTTTTAGGGGGAGCAGCATCACAAACGAAAAAGGTGAGTCCCTTTTCAACTACTTACTATACTCGAACCTCGCCAGTTTGGAGAGGTATCAGAGGTGGGAGGAGGTGCTGCCCGGCGATAGTAGACAACTGGAGGGTGTCTAAACAGTCCTCATTCTCTGATCATCACTGGATTTTCTTCGACTTAAAGTGTAAATCAGCCCCACCTCTCAGGCATAGGAAATCCAGAGGCCGCACTTACAATCGCCTACCACAAAAGTACCCCGGTAAGCATCCAAAATAGAAAACCCCTCCTTGGTGGAGTGGAGAGCTCAGTATATTTAGATCGGAACTCAGAAAATTATTCAATGAGTGCTTCTAAACCAAGATATGGCCATATAGCGAAGCACTAAATCACTACAAAAACGCTATTAGAAAGGCCAGGACAGAGTCGCGGCAAAATTTCTGGTCGTAAATAGCCATAAATCCGCGAGACTCAGTAAGGTTCTGTCAAAAGAAGACATCCGCGGAAGAATCAATGGCGAGGGCTCACAGACACAAATGGAAATGACTAGCCACCCGCTTCTCACAGACGGAGTGCTGGACTCCCTCATAAGCAGGGAAAGGATAACATTCGTTTCAACAGCTTCGCCCCCTTTAACTCACCAGGCCCGGACCGTGTGACTCCGGTAATGCTTCAGAAGCTTGGCGAGCCAGCAGTCCTCTGGCTGGAAACAGTGTTTAGAACCAGCATCCTTAATGCTGAAGGTCCTAGGGAGGCTTGTAGACATCCATATAAGATCGGTTCTAACAGGACAAAATCTTTCTCCGGCACACATGCGTTCATAAAGGTCGGTCAACAGGAACCGGCCAGCACGAGCTCATCGGTACCATAGAGAGATCCTTACACTTCAAAAATATAACCTCGCAACGTTCCTAGATATAGAGGGAGCCTTCACACGGAAATACTGTAGGAGGAATATAACGCTGAGGTATAGCGTATGAACCCAATTGTTTTCTTTATTGAAATACTTTTTCTTTTATACAAAATCTTACACTAATACTTACAAATTATTTACAAACTAAAACATGTACAAATAGATACCTTAGGTTAGGTTAGGTTAATGTGGCCGCCTCTCAGCGGGTTTAAGTCCCGTTTACCTTTAAGAGAACTGTTCATTGAAAGAACCACCCTGTACGCTTAATGAAGCGCAGGATGTCTCCAATTTCGGCAGAGCCTAACTCCGCTAGGCCGACGAATAGGCACCTGCTTAGGCACTCCAGCCGGGTTCTGGCTAGTGCGGGGCAGCTGCAGAGGAAGTGCTCTACACTCTCGATTTCCTCCTCGTCCCTGCAGCTGCGACAGAAATCATTTGAAGAAACCCCCATGCGCTTGGCATGTACGCCCATGAGACAGTGTCCCGTGAGCACCCCGATCAACAGACCAAGGGAGGGTCGGTCAAGTTTGAGTATGGACTCGGTTCGTTCCTCCGAATAGACGCCGCTGCCCACTTTGCCGTTCAGCTTCAAGCCGTCTGTAAATATAGATTCTGAATCCGGGTTTAGAAAGTGCCTGTCCTTCCATTCCTCCCTCTTAGGGATTTTGGTGGGGAACTTGGTATTTGGGCCGTGGCCTATAGGTAGGGTGTAGTCCACGGTTTTCAGATTTTGGGGTATGGTCTCCAAGATTCTCGCGTGTCCAAATCTGGTGTCGCTCCATCGTTGAACAGCGCTCAGTCTTACTGCGCTGCAGCTTGCTTGGAGTTTACCGTATAAGTCAACCGGGAGTAGGTCGGGCGTGACCTCCAAAGCTTTGGTAGGCGTGGATGGGCGTGACCCCGTGATGAGCACCGCCGCGGACCGCTGTACCCTGCCCATCCTTCCTATGATGCTGTTACGTTCTAGTGCAGGCCACCATACAACAACACCATAGAAGAGGATGGGTCTTACCACAGCGGTGTACAGCCAATGCATCACACGGGGGTTCAGGCCCCATTTCTTCCCTACGGCTGCTTTGGATGCGTATAGGGCAGTGATAGCTTTCCGATATCTGTCATCAACATGCTTGTTCCAGTTGAGTTTGCTATCTAAGATAACGCCGAGGTACCTGACCTCTTGGGAGAGGTTGAGCCTTACCCCGTTCAGACGGGGTAGTGTAAAAGCTGGTACTTTGTATTTTCTTGTGAAAAGGACCATTTCCGTTTTAGAGGGATTTACGCTAAGGCCGCTTGCCATAGCCCAGTCCTCCACGAGGTTCAGGGCCGATTGGAGCAGTTCACTTAGGGTCTGAAGATGCCTACCAGTGGCCGTAAGAGCGATGTCGTCGGCGTAGGCAATGATTTGGCAACCGGTGTTTTCCAGTTCCAGAAGCAGGGTGTTAACGGTTAGGTTCCACAGTAGAGGAGATAGAACTCCCCCTTGAGGGGTGCCTCGAGATGCGTATCGCACTATTGAGGCCTCACCCAGATCAGCCTGGATAGTTCTCTTTGCCAGGAGCTGACTAACGAATCCCACAAGCGGGGCTTCCAGTCCAGTTCCCCGAAGGGACTGGATGACGGCCTGTGGGAGTACGTTATTGAAGGCTCCTTCAATGTCGAGAAAGATACCCATCGTGTACTCCTTGACGGCAAGCCCTTTTTCTATCTTTGAGGTGATAGCATGGAGTGCTGTTTCCACGGACTTGCCCTTAGAGTATGCGTGTTGAGCCTTCGAGAGGTCAAGAGGGCGCAGATTATCTCTAATGTGCGCGTCTAGTATTATTTCCAATACTTTAATGTTATGTGTTGACCTATGCAGTCGTACCCTTATGTTTGCCTACATATGTCGATTAACATATGCCTATACCTATTGCCTATTGATTGATCTTTGTTTACCTATTTACTTATCTTCGTATCATGAAATAAACCAGTTGCTAATTGAGCCTGTAATGAAGAGCACGCTTTTTACTTCACTCTTAGATATGAGTATATCACAATGGCGACGAGTCTGTTAACCAAACGTGTGCAAAAATAATTTGGTAATGTACTGTACATAATACAACTTATTTGCAAAATAAATAAAAAAAAAAAATGGTGAAGTGTGTTAAATTCGTAAATACGAATAATTAAATGTCCTACTAAATTCGTAAATACGAAATATTTAAGTGACAAAAAAAAAAAAAAAGAACCTTGAATAAGCAATAAAATACGAATAACTTTGAGATTTTGTTATTGTAATTGAAGGTCAAAATGACACCACCTACTGAGAATAATGCCGTTACCGTTTACCAAGCAACAAATTTACAACAACTTTCGCCGCAAAATGAGCAATGGCAATTGTGGAAAGAAAAACTTGAGATCCACTTTTGCGAAATTAATTGCTCAGATGACAATATAAAAAAAGCCATCTTGCTAAAGTCCATTGGCGCTGCACCGTATGCAGTATGGCATAGTTTGTGTAGTCCGGAATCTCCGGTGAGTAATAGGCAGTTTATGCTGGGCCAGCATTTTGCATTTTCTTCGCATTTTAGCATTTAGGCCAAAATGCAGCATTTATTTTAGCATTTTCCATACAAATTTTGACAACCAAATGCAACTTTATTTTTGCATTAGCATTATAAATGCAGAAATCAACCCTGTAACCTTCGAAGAAAATCGCGATTCGAATTCAAAAGAGTGGCAATATTGGTTGTTTTTACTTGGCGTTCTCTCATTCTCTGTCTTTCGTAAACATTCTGCAAATTTGCTCAGATTTTAAATTTGTAATTTAGCGCGCGTGTTGTGTGCTGTTCCTAAAATAAATCAATCTACAAATTAATCTGATGTTTGTGAAGGGATTTTAATAAAAGATTTAATAAAAATCTGTACATTTTTTCACACGCGGCATAACCTCAAAAAAATGTTCGAACTTGCTAAATGTGCATTTGCTAAATGCGCCAGCATGAACGATTTTTCGAAACCAATGTCCGAAAATGCAAAATGTTGCATTTTAAATGCAGCATGAACACGATATAAGACATATAAATCATTATGTGAAATGCTACATACATGCTACACGCCACCTATGATAATTTTTCGCGAGAGAAAGCTATTTTATAGTGCAAAAAAAGAAGACAGTGAAACCGTCTCTGAGTGGTATGCAAGAACAAAAAAACTTGCACTCAACTGCAAATTTGGCACGCATCTTGAGGCTTTTCTACTTGATCGCTTTATAATGGGCTTACCTGACAAAATATTTGAGAAATTATGCGAAGAAGATGAAAAGCTCAAACTAGATGGAGCTCTCCGCAAAGCTTTAATTATGGAAATGAAACTCTCCAATAAATCAGAAGACAACACTATAGTGAATTATATCAACAAATCCAAAGCAGGCATCAAGAAAATGCAAAATTCGAAGACATCAAACTACAATAGTAAGAACAACAACAACAACAATAAGAATAAGCAGCAGAATAAAGGCAACACATGCAAACATTGCGGCTGGCGCAATCACCAGTCAAGTGAATGCAGATATAAGGAAAGCCGATGTAACATTTGCAAGAAAGTTGGTCACTTAGCAAGTACATGCAGAGATAAAAACAAAAGTGTAAATTATGTATCAGATGATGTCAATCAAAATAACAACAATGATAATTCTAATAACCAAAAATTTTCAAGTGGAAATTCAGCGGATTATTATTATCTCTCAGTAAAATTGGATGGTCGACAAATGAAAATAGCTTGCGACTCTGGTTCACCTTGCAGCTTAATATCAATGACGTTATTTGAAAAATTAAACAAAAATGTAAGTCTAACTAAGTGCGCATTACCTTACGTCGATTACGGCGGAAATGCAATACAAGTTATGGGCGAATATTTAGCAACTATTGAATACCATGGTACAGTAAGAAGATTGAATGTGGAAGTTACGAATACTAACAATATGCCCTTGCTTGGTTGTGACTTTTTAAGATGATTTAAATTTGATTTAGTACAAACAGTGAAAGCTATTGATTTTAATTGTAATATTGATTATATTACAAATAGTTTAAAAAGCGATTTTCTCGAAGTTTTTAGAAATGAGCTTGGTACATACAAACTAGGTAAGGTCTCCTTATAAATTTCTACTCAAGCCAACCCGATATTTTTTAAACCGAGATCGGTTCCTTTAGCTTGGAAGAAAAAAGTTGAAATCAACTTACGAGCATTAATAAATATGGATGTTTTAGAGCCAGTGGATAATGCGGATTGGGGAACACCTTTGGTACCAATACTTAAACCCAATGGCGATCTACGAATATGTGGGGATTATAAAGTTACCATCAACAAACATCTCATTGATTTTCATTACCCTTTACCGTTGATAGAGGACATTTTCGCATCTTTACAAGGGGGTCAATTGTTCACAAAACTTGATCTTTCCAATGCTTACAACCAACTCTTATTAGACGAGGACTCGCAACGATTATGTACCTGGTCTACTCACATAGGTTGTTTTAAAATGAAACGTTTGCCGTTCGGGGTTAAGCCGGCTGCAGCAATATTCCAGAAAACCATGGAAAATTTGTTGCGAAATGTACCTTTTGTAGTAGTATACCAAGACGACATCACCGTTTCTGGCAAAGACTTAGCCGAACACGTTCGAAATTTGAGGTTAGTTTTGAGTAAACTGCAAAGTGCAGGGTTGCGTTTAAATGTTTCGAAATGCGAATTTTTTAAAGCACAAGCGTCTTATCTTGGATTCAAGATTGATAAGGATGGTTTGAGTAAGACAACAGAAAGAATTTCGTCTGTTTTGCAGGCACCTATACCCAAAAATGTTTCTGAGTTAAGAGCATTTGTAGGGCACGTAAATTATTATTCAAAATTTGTACAAAATTTTGCCGAAAAGATGGCGCCTTTGTACAAGCTCTTACAAAAAGAAATAAAATTCAATTGGTCTCGAGAATGTCAAGATGCATACGAAATTATTAAGAGGGACATCACTTCTGATTCAGTTCTCGTTCATTTTAACCCTGAAATCCCTATAGTCCTTAAGACAGATGCTTCTAACAATGCTGTAGCGGGAATTTTGTCACATAAATTTCAAGACGGAAGCCTAAAGCCTATTGCATATGTATCGAGAGCCTTGTCAAAAAGTGAAAAGAACTATAGCACAATAGAAAAAGAGGCACTTGCCATAATCTTTTCAATAACCAAACTAAAACAGTATTTAGTTGGTCATAATTTTGTGTTGCGCACGGACCATAAGCCACTATTATCAATATTTGGGGAAAACAAAGGACTTCCTTTGATGGCTGCAGCAAGAATGCAACGCTGGGCATTCATACTATCTGGTTTCAATTATAAAATTGAATACATAAAAGGGTCATTGAATGAAGCTGACAATTTGTCACGACTTCCACAGCATGACTTTGAACAATATTATGAAGAAAAGTCATACATATGCCATATTAAGGCGGATCAGCCTGGATAGTTCTCTTTGCCAGGAGCTGACTAACGAATCCCACAAGCGGGGGTTCCAGTCCCGTTCCCCGAAGGGACTGGATGACGGCCTGTGGGAGTACGTTATTGAAGGCTCCTTCAATGTCGAGAAAGATACCCATCGTGTACTCCTTGACGGCAGGCCCTTTTTCTATCTTTGAGGTGATAGCATGGAGTGCTGTTTCCACGGACTTGCCCTTAGAGTATGCGTGTTGAGCCTTCGAGAGGTCAAGAGGGCGCAGATTATCTCTAATGTGCGCGTCTAGTATTATTTCCAATACTTTAATGTTATGTGTTGACCTATGCAGTCGTACCCTTATGTTTGCCTACATATGTCGATTAACATATGCCTATCCCTATTGCCTATTGATTGATCTTTGTTTACCTATTTACTTATCTTCGTATCATGAAATAAACCAGTTGCTAATTGAGCCTGTAATGAAGAGCACGCTTTTTACTTCACTCTTAGATATGAGTATATCACAATGGCGACGAGTCTGTTAACCAAACGTGTGCAAAAATAATTTGGTAATGTACTGTACATAATACAACTTATTTGCAAAATAAATAACAAAAAAAATGGTGAAGTGTGTTAAATTCGTAAATACGAATAATTAAATGTCCTACTAAATTCGTAAATACGAAATATTTAAGTGACAAAAAAAAAAAAAAAAAAAGAACCTTGAATAAGCAATAAAATACGAATAACTTTGAGATTTTGTTATTGTAATTGAAGGTCAAAATGACACCACCTACTGAGAATAATGCCGTTACCGTTTACCAAGCAACAAATATACAACAATTTTCGCCGCAAAATGAGCAATGGCAATTGTGGAAAGAAAAACTTGAGATCCACTTTTGCGAAATTAATTGCTCAGATGACAATATAAAAAAAGCCATCTTGCTAAAGTCCATTGGCGCTGCACCGTAAGCAGTATGGCATAGTTTGTGTAGTCCGGAATATCCGGTGAGTAAGACATATAAATCATTATGTGAAATGCTACATACATGCTACACGCCACCTATGATAATTTTTCGCGAGAGAAAGCTATTTTATAGTGCAAAAAAAGAAGACAGTGAAACCGTCTCTGAGTGGTATGCAAGAACAAAAAAACTTGCACTCAACTGCAAATTTGGCACGCATTTTGAGGCTTTTCTACTTGATCGCTTTATAATGGGCTTACCTGACAAAATATTTGAGAAATTATGCGAAGAAGATGAAAAGCTCAAACTAGATGGAGCTCTCCGCAAAGCTTTAATTATGGAAATGAAACTCTCCAATAAATCAGAAGACAACACTAGAGTGAATTATATCAACAAATCCAAAGCAGGCAACAAGAAAATGCAAAATTCGAAGACATGAAACTACAATAGTAAGAACAACAACAACAACAATAAGAATAAGCAGCGGAATAAAGGCAACACATGCAAACATTGCGGCTGGCGCAATCACCAGTCAAGTGAATGCAGATATAAAGAAAGCCGATGTAACATTTGCAAGAAAGTTGGTCACTTAGCGAGTACATGCAGAGATAAAAACAAAAGTGTAAATTATGTATCAGATGATGTCAATCAAAATAACAACAATGATAATTCTAATAACCAAAATTTTTGTATTTACAGCATTTCAAGTGGAAATTCAGCGGATTATTATTATCTCTCAGTAAAATTGGATGGTCGACAAATGAAAATAGCTTGCGACTCTGGTTCACCTTGCAGCTTAATATCAATGACGTTATTTGAAAAATTAAACAAAAATGTAAGTCTAACTAAGTGCGCATTACCTTACGTCGATTACGGCGGAAATGCAATACAAGTTATGGGCGAATATTTAGCAACTATTGAATACCATGGTACAGTAAGAAGATTGAATGTGGAAGTTACGAATACTAACAATATGCCCTTGCTTGGTTGTGACTTTTTAAGATGATTTAAATTTGATTTAGTACAAACAGTGAAAGCTATTGATTTTAATTGTAATATTGATTATATTACAAATAGTTTAAAAAGCGATTTTCTCGAAGTTTTTAGAAATGAGCTTGGTACATACAAACTAGGTAAGGTCTCCTTATAAATTTCTACTCAAGCCAACCCGATATTTTTTAAACCGAGATCGGTTCCTTTAGCTTGGAAGAAAAAAGTTGAAATCAACTTACGAGCATTAATAAATATGGATGTTTTAGAGCCAGTGGATAATGCGGATTGGGGAACACCTTTGGTACCAATACTTAAACCCAATGGCGATCTACGAATATGTGGGGATTATAAAGTTACCATCAACAAACATCTCATTGATTTTCATTACCCTTTACCGTTGATAGAGGACATTTTCGCATCTTTACAAGGGGGTCAATTGTTCACAAAACTTGATCTTTCCAATGCTTACAACCAACTCTTATTAGACGAGAACTCGCAACGATTATGTACCTGGTCTACTCACATAGGTTGTTTTAAAATGAAACGTTTGCCGTTCGGGGTTAAGCCGGCTGCAGCAATATTCCAGAAAACTATGGAAAATTTGTTGCGAAATGTACCTTTTGTAGTAGTATACCAAGACGACATCACCGTTTCTGGCAAAGACTTAGCCGAACACGTTCGAAATTTGAGGTTAGTTTTGAGTAAACTGCAAAGTGCAGGGTTGCGTTTAAATGTTTCGAAATGCGAATTTTTTAAAGCACAACTGTCTTATCTTGGATTCAAGATTGATAAGGATGGTTTGAGTAAGACAACAGAAAGAATTTCGTCTGTTTTGCAGGCACCTATACCCAAAAATGTTTCTGAGTTAAGAGCATTTGTAGGGCATGTAAATTATTATTCAAAATTTGTACAAAATTTTGCCGAAAAGATGGCGCCTTTGTACAAGCTCTTACAAAAAGAGTCAGGTTGAAAATTTTATAAAAACTTTAAAGAAATCTTTAATGGCAAACCTGAACAGCGGCAGCGCAGAAAAATTAGATATATATTTGAATAAATTTTTAATGGATTATCGAGTAACAAAACATTGTACTACAAACGAATCCCCAGCTAAGCTCTTTCTAGGTAGATTTATAAAAACTCGTTTCGATTTTGTCAAACCGCCTAAAATTTAAGAAAATATACTACATAGTCAAGAAAGTAGTAAAAAAAATTATCCAGGAAAAAGATCCGTAGAGTTTAATTCAGGAGATAAAGTATACATCAGAGATTACAAAAATCCTAACAAAGCAAGTTGGTCTCCAGCGACAGTTCAGTCTCAAATTGGTCCACGGTCTTACAACTGTATATTTGATCATAACAATCGATTAATTAAAAGACATACTGATCAAATTAAAAGAGGGTCAGAACAGGTCATTGATATTGAGTTGCCGGATGAGGAACCCAGCAGACCTGAAGTAAATGAATCGGCGGTTGCTGAGAAAGATAAGATATCTTCTGAATCTCTGCATGGAACTGAATGTAAGGAGAAAGAAAATAATTTGGAGAATATGTCCATTGGTAATGAAAATACTCATGAACCTAGATCATTACGTCCACGGAACAACGATGTTAGATATAAGTTTGTACAACGTGTGAGTTAACAATTACATTAAGTAAAAAAAAAAAAAAAAAATGTGAATTAATAATTGCAAAATTTAATATAATTGTACTTCAAATTATATACTATACATACATATATTTAAATATGAAATAAGGCAATTTTTTTTGGAGAGAGGCGTGTTATGTGTTGACCTATGCAGTCGTACCCTTATGTTTGCCTACATATGTCGATTAACATATGCCTATACCTATTGCCTATTGATTGATCTTTGCTTACCTATTTACTTATCTTCGTATCATGAAATAAACCATTTTGCTAATTGAGCCTGTAATGAAGAGCACGCTTTTTACTTCACTCTTAGATATGAGTATATCACATTTAAGAAAGGATGTAAGGCTTATAGGCCTAAAGTCCTTAGGTTTTGAGTGCGAGACTCGTCCTCCTTTCGGTATGAAGACTATCTTCGCCTCGGTCCATTTGTGCGGAACGTGGCATAGCCTAAGACATTATGTGTAGATTTCAGACAGAATGGGACAGAGAATGCCTCTGGCCATTTGAAGTTCGGCGGGAAATATGTTATCGGGTCCCGGAGATTTAAAAGGGTCGAAGGTTCCGATTGCCCATTCGACTTTTTGGGGGGTGATTATCCCCTCTATAGAGTCGTAAATGGTCCCGCTGTTGGTGGCTGTTACTGGCTCCGTGGAACAGCCTGGGAAGTGCGTTTCCATTAGGAGGTCGACCATTTCGCCACTGGACAATGCCCAGTCTCCATCGGGTTTCTGGATGAAGGTCGGAACAGTGGGACTTTTAGATAGAACTTTACGCAGTCTTTTTGCCTCTGAGTTGGTTTCAATCCATCCTCCAATCCTCCATGAATTCTTCTGGGCTTTGTTGACTGCTTTTTTGAAAGTTTTTAAGGCCTGTTTATATTCGTACCAAGAACCAGTCCGCTTAGCTTCATTAAACATTCTCCTGCTATTTTTCCTGAGTCGAGAAATTTCGGAGCTCCACCAAGGTGGTCTAGTCTTGTTCCTCGGTCTGGTAACCGGACAGGAGACGTTAAAGGCAGCGTTACAGGACTCTGTGATCAGGTCTACCGCTTCGTCAATTTTAGACGATGAGTCGAGCTCACCGATCGAAGCCGACCCGCTTTCCAGATGGATGTGCGCTTCATCAGATCTTTGCGGTAGACCGAGTCTACCGTGAGAAGCGTGTTTACAAAGCGAATGTGATAGAATGTTCCTGAAAACATTCCAATCCGTTCTCTTCTTATTTCTGTAAGCTGCAAGAGTGGGTGGTCTCACAAGGAGACAGAAACAAATGTATTTATGATCAGAGAAGGAGTTGTCCTTTGAGACGTGCCAGTTCTCAATTTGACCCAGTGCCGGGTCAGAGATTAGCGTAATGTCAAGGACTTCCTTTCTATTTGCGGTTACGCATGTAGGTTCGCTTCCAGAATTGCTTACATACAGGTTATGTAATAAAATAAAATCAAGAAGGCACTCACTTCTAGGGTTGGTATCCGTAGAACCCCACACTGTATTGTGCGCATTGGCGTCAGCTCCTATTAATATCGGCAGCTTCCGTCGGTTTGCCTCCTTTACTGCGTTTACCAGGCAGCTGGAAGGTAATTGGGGGGCATCGTGCGCCATATAGGCTGCAGTTAGCCAGATTTGCCTGCCTTCTACTTCAAGGCTGATGATCACTGTGTCTGCGTCGCTGAAATTGGATAACAGAAAGTAAGAGAGGGTCTTTTTAACAAGGATGCAAGCTCTGGTCCTACCTATAGTTGGGGTCTTAACCACCTGGTAGACATCAGAAGTTAGTCCGCACACCTTGTTGCCGACGATCCAAGGTTCTTGGATTAATACGAGCTCCTCTGCTGTTTCGCCGAGTCGCAAGAGGAGGGCAGCCGAAGCTGCCTTAGACTGATGCAGGTTAATTTGTAGAACCCGCATCATCAAAAATTTACAGGTCAGTGTCAGAGCCCTCGTCCATCGCCACCGTCTCTACGCGTTCGGGAGCGGCAATGACTGTAATGTCAAGTGCCGCGTCCTCCGCATCAGAGTCCAGTAGCTGGCTCTCGGACTGGTGCACCCACCGGCCGAAGGTAGACCCGACGAAGCCCGACACCGAAGCCGTGTCGCTCTCGGAGTCTTCGTTCGCGGTATCATACCCGACCAATGAGTGCGCCTTCCCAGCAGGTTCACTCAAGGTGCTTCCCGAGGGACCTTCACCGCCTGAGACGGTCTCAGAGGCGATGGAGGCATCAACCGCTCCGCTCAGGGCGTTAACGTCTGAAGTACCCCCATCGCTGGCTATAGTGGAGGGACCAGGTCCACTCGCGGTGTTTCCTGGTTGCTCTTCCGCTCCAAGTTCATCCGTTGCGGGTTCACCCTTCTTTTGGATGCGCAGAGTGATGGAGTAAAAGCAGTAGCTTATGACTCCACCACAGGCTTCCAGAGCAGGGAGAGAGTCTTCATTAATGACTAGAGTCACATAGCGTTGCTTCTCCCTGACCTCACTAACCCTAACTACGCTCCATTCACTGGTGGGTAGTCCTGCGTTACCATCCCGGATGATCTTCAAAATGGCCTCTGGCGTCGACGGCTCGGCTGCTGGAATCCAGGCCCAGGCCCGTAGCCTGAAAGGAATCTCGTTCCTATGCACGGCTACCAGGTCTGCCCCGGACCACAGCTCGCCTAACGCGGAGATTGCCTCCTTGTAAGGCAATACCGAGCGCTCATCGGCGCAAGAGACCAACTTGATCCTCCGCTGATGCCAGCCGGCATCACGGATGCTAGGTGCAGGGCCCGGAAACTTCTCGAGGACTTTTCCGTAGACCCCGCACAAACCAATTAACACCGACTTCCAGTTGTCTGGTGTTATGTTCCCATCTGGGTGCCCCTTGTCCAGTACCGCGAGGTTGAGGTGCTCTTTGGCCACCTCACTGAACGGTCTGGGTGGGTTCACCGCAGCGGTTCTCGGGGAGGTCGCCGAGGGTCTGCGCCTCTTGGAGTCACTCGCGGTGCTTTCCTGAGTACGCTGTCTCTTAGCGGCTGGTGCCCTCGGCGGCTTTCCGGCTTCTCGCTCCTGCCTAGCGGCGAGGAGGTTGGTTGCCCAAGTTAGGGAGGCCTTTTGGTCCTCCGTTAGTTCGCTGGGAGGCAAGTTACCCAGTCGCGAGACTATCTTGGCCGCAGATCTGCGGTCTCGCTGCGCCCTAACGGAGGGGGAGATTTTGCGCCCGTTCTTCGGTGCTGACCGAGCAGCACTGCTGGCTGCCATCGGGGCTGCGCGCCCTCCCGTGGAGGGATTGGGGCCAGCACTTTTGGGCTGAGGATGGGAGGGTCCCCGAATGGGCCTGGGGAGATTGGCCGTCTGCCCACTGCTCCCCGCGCTAGCCGTACCCTCAAGGGGTTTGGCTGGTGCGGTTACGCGTGGTAACGGCTTTCCCTCAAGGGGAATGCTCGCATGCTACGGGCTGCACCCTTCAACATCCGCAACCACAGCAAGAGGGCTTAGCCGTGCACCACGGTCTTGGTGTGGGAGAGGCTGGGAGCCTGGAAGGCTCTATATTTCGCGTCTCCACACCCCGCATCAGCTTAACCCCAAAAATAGATACCTTACTAATACATACAAACTAAAAGGCATAATTCTAAAATATGCTAAGTCAACATATTATTGCAATAAAAATATAAATATGTCAGTCGCATTGACAAACTGACGTTGTGTTCAGTTGGTCATTACGACTGTCTTTGGCGGTGTCTTTGACCGTCCGCACAAGTGTAACAAGATCCTCGTTATGTGCGGCACGTGCAGTATTTGTATAAACGCTAAGTTCAATGTTACTAATTGGGTAGAATGTTGTTTGTATACATTCATATTTGTTTATACATTATTTATGTGCACATGACAATTAAAGTAAAAAGGGCGATGTGTTTATGTAATGCTACACCTTCCCTCTAAAAAAAAATAGATATATATTTGTAGTCAACTATATATATCTCTTTGAACCGCTTGATGTTTGTTTGAAAATTTTAATTGTTTTAAGATCTAGTTACCATTGTTTTGTCACATGTTTTTATTTTTATTTTTTTTTTATTTTTATATGTTTGTAAACTTTATCTGATACTTGATATTGTTTTCTTTTGGCTTGTGCTGTGTATAAGATTGAGTAAATTGGAATGCTTATGTATTTTTGTTATTACTAAATTATTACGAATAAAGTGCATTGCTTATTTTTATTTTTAATGCTACGAGTTTTAAATTGGTTTAAGCCTATTCTTATGAATTACGATTTCTTTTTTGTTTTTGTTACTGTCTCCTATGCTATGTGGAATTAAAGTGTAGTTGTTATTTTTATCAATGGTTTTAACTTTATAGTGTCCTGTATATCTATTTTCTAACTTATGGGAGGCCTCTTCTCTAACTAATAGTAAATCTCCTATTCTAATTTCCTTACTATAGCTATTCTTGTTGTAATTTGATTTTTGCCTTTCTTTTGTTTCTTGAATTAATTTTCTCACTCTTTGTTGTGCTATTTGAAGTTTGTATTTTACTTCTTTGTCATATGCCTCATGGTTGTATACCGGGCTAATTTTATCTTCTTTCAAAAATTCATAATTTGGTGGTTGTTTTGCGAATATCAGTTCGAAAGGACAATAATTATATGTTGTCGATGGTGTTGTATTGTAGCAATAAGCGAAATACCTGAGGTATTCATCCCAATCGTCTCTGTCACTGGATATGTATGCACGCATATATTCGTTGAATGTCCGATGACTGCGTTCTACAGTACCCAAAGTCTGGTTTACACATTTCTTTGAACAGGTTATTTTTGTATTCTGTTCCCATGTCTGTTAAAATTGTTTTCACTTGACCATAAATCAGGATGAAATGTTCGAATATTGCTTTAGCAACAGTCGTTGCATGTTTGCTTGAAACTGGAATTGCTACCAAATATTTGGTTAGATCGCATATAATGGTAACTGCATATTCGTTTCCATTTATCGACTTTGGCAATGGACCGACTGTATCAATTTGTACAATATCAAATGCCTTTGGAGGTGTCTCCTTTATTGTCATTGGTTCTTTGATATGTTTATTAATTTTATTTTTCTTGCAATGGATGCAATTCTTTATATATTTTCGTATGCCATTTTTATATTCAGCCAGCTATATTTCTGCTTGATTTTATCTGTCACGCGATTTATTCCTGGGTGGCCACCACTAATAGGATCGTCATGATATTTGTGCAGAATTTCTTGAATTTTCCCGGGATTTGTCACACGTATAACCTCTGGGGTTAGAACGATTGTTAATTTTTTAAGAACTTTGTTACCTATTTCTATAAATTTGCCTACTACAGTATAATTCTTTTTAAACAGTTTGTCCCCTATGGACAACTGTACTTGTACAAGTCCTAAATTGCCGGCTTCTCTTTCGAGCCTGGGAAAGAATTGTCCTAAGTCAATCTTATCCTCAACAATTAGGTTGCTTGTATCAAAATTGCTACAAATTTTCTTTCCTTTTTTGAAATAAAATTTCGGAGGATTGAAAACGAGCTCGACATGTCTTTTTACTTCCAATTTGTTTAGCGCTACGGGGTTCTCTTGTGACTTTCTTTAATTTCAGTTTTATTACTGATCTTTTGAGCTGCTGATCTTGTTGTTATTTTAAATATTTTATTTGTTTCTGCTGACATATCTTTTAAATTTGTAATTGTTATGCGGGATAATGCATCCGCGATATGATTTTCTTTACCAGCTATATACTCGACCTTAAAATCGTACTCCTCTAAGTCTAATCTTACTCGTGTCAGCTTAGACGAAGGACTTGTCATTGAAAATAGGTATGTTAACGGGCGATGGTCGGTTTTTACTAAGAATTTCCTACCATAAACGTATGGTCTAAAGAAGGTTATGGCCCAATGGATTGCTGCCAATTCTTTTTCTATTGTTGCTTTATTTATTTCACCTTTTGTGAATGATCTGGACGCGTAGGCGATTGGTAACTGTTTGCCATCATGCTCTTGGCTAAGGACTGCTCCACAAGCATACCCACTAGCATCTGTCGTTATGCAAAATTCTTTATCGAAATCTGGGTATTGCAAGAGTGTTGGGCTAGTTAATGCTTTCTTTAAATAGACAAAACCTTTTTGGCATTCTTCTGTCCATTCGAAGGTAACATTCTTTCTGCAAAGTCTAGTTAACTTTCTTGAATGTTCTGCAAAATTCGGTACAAATCTTCTGTAATAATTACAGAATGCTACGAATCTTTTAACTTCATCCTGTTGGGTAATTTTGAACTGTTTCGGGTAATATTGCCTTGTTTGTGCATTTATGTCCTAAATAAGTTACTTCTTGGCTGAAAAATAGGAATTTATCTGGGTGTAATTTTAAGTTGTATTTTCTGCAAGTAGAGAACACGTCTCTTAAATTTTTTAGCATATGGTTTTCTGAACACCCTAATTCAACTAAATCATCCATGTAGAGAAATGTTTGAGATGGTTTAAGGCCAGCCAATGCTAATGTCATCATTCGCTGGAATGAGTTTGGGGCCACTTTTAATCCATATGGTAATCTTTTGAATCTATATGTGCCATTTTCGGCAGTGAATGAAGTAATGTCCCTAGAGTCTGGGTGTAATTCTATTTGATGGAAACCTGACATAAGGTCTAGGCATGAAACATATTTTGCTCTTCCAAGTTGATCTAGAATGTCATCAATTCTTTGGAGTGGGAATTTGTCTGCTGCAAATTTTTTGTTTACTTGTCTGTAATCAACAACCAATCTCCATCTTTTTCTGTTTTTCCTGGGAGTGATTTTTTAGGAACTAATAAAATTGGACTATTATATTCTGAAATTGAAGGTTCTATTATATCATCTTTGATTAGCTTATTTACTTGTTTGGTTATTTCACCTTTTTGTGTTTGGGGTAGTCTATAATTTTTAATGTTAACTGGGTTATCATCCTTCATATATAATTTTTGTTTATAAAAATTATTAGAAGTAATTGGTTCTGTTTCTAGTGCAATATATCTATGAATTCTGTGCAAAGTGATGTTAATTGAGCTTTAACAAAATTTGGAAAATTTTCAGTTAATCTTTTTAATTTTTCTGTGTCTATGCAACTTTTATTGTGTGGGGTTGCTTTACTTAGTGTATAATCGTCTACATTTTCGGTATTAATGTTATAATTTTGAATAGTTGTGTTGTTATGTGTTGTGTTAATAATTCTAACAAAAGTTTGCTCGTTATTTGTAATGGTATTTGCAATATAAATGCCATCGGATAGTTGTTGGTGTGGTATGAAAATGTTTTTGTTGTTTGTATTTATTTTAATTTGTCCAATAACTTCCGATCTAGCTGGAATTGTGATTGTGTTGACGGCCAGACAGTTTGTTAGATTCATTGTTATTGTTTGAGGGAAATCATATGGTCTTAGGATTAGTTTGTCCTCTGTTTTTCCATAATCTAGAATACAATTGTATTTCTTTATGAAATCTAGGCCTATTATTCCATCACATGCAATTGGAAAGTTGTCTTCTACAACATGAAATTTATGATACATTAGAAGGTCATCGCCTTTTAGATCTGCTTTGATTGTGCCTAAAGTGCTAGTTATTCCCTGACCAAAGCCTTTCAAATCTGTGATTTGTTCAGTATTTATTTTTCCTTTATTATCTATTTACTGTTTTTAATTATGGAGATATCGGCTCCAGTATCAATTAAAAAATTTGAGTATGAATTGTTTAATGATGTCGTTGTAGATATGTAGCTGTTTAAATTTAGATTAAGTACGCATATTTTTCTTTTTGTTAATTTTGAAGTGGAGTTTCCTGGTTTTCCGTTTCGGTACAACTGCGCACGTTACGGGTTTGTGTGTATGGTCTATTGTTCGGGACTGTGATCCTCTTTGATTGTTATTATTGTTATTATTGTATGATCTAGAGTTATTGTTATAACTTGGTTGTGGTCTGTATCTTCTGGCAGGATCGCCATGTAGGAGGAATGTAACGCTGAGGTATAGCGTATGAACCCAATTGTTTTCTTTATTGAAATACTTTGTCTTTTATACAAAATCTTACACTAATACTTACAAATTATTTACAAACTAAAACATATACAAATAGATACCTTACTAATACATACAAACTAAAATGCATAATTCTAAAATATGCTAAGTCAACATATTATTGCAATAAAAATGTAAATATGTCAGTCGCATTGACAAACTGACGTTGTGTTCAGTTGGTCATTGGAACTGTCTTTGGCGGTGTCTTTGACCGTCCGCACAAGTGTAACAAGATCCTTCACATACGTGAAACTACAGCATGTGTGGCGGTTAGACTCCGCGAGTCTGGCTGGTGGAACTCAAGGCAGTATGGTTATGGTGGTATTCTCCAACGACTGCCCAGCACAGTTGAATCAACGACAGACTTTCACCCGCCCTTATAGAATTTTGAGGTGATGTTTCCCTCAAGAAGGGACTGGCAGAGGAGCAGAATATGCTATGATGGAGCACTGTCGCTTTACACCGATGGGTCAAAAATGGTCTGTTGGGTTGGAGCGATAGTGTTTTCAGAGCAATTGAATGTCGCGCTCTCGGTCTGTCTTCCAGATTCAGCCAGTATCTTCCAAGCGGAAGTGCTGGGGATCGAAAAGGGCTGATATTCGAAGACAGTTAGCAGCTGCAGAAAGATGCTAGACGCGGCTGAAGAATTCTCTCACATCACGCTCGTCTGGGCTCCCTCCACAAGAGCATTACGGGTAATGAGAAGGCAAACGAACTGGCTAAAGCAGGGGCTGAGGCAGAGGTCTCCGATGCAGCGGTCCGTAACTGGATCTTAAACGATGCAAAATATCTAAACTAACGTGGCCCACCTACAACTAACAGAGAACAGAAGACCTGCTCAAGAGACCAAGAAAGGAAATTTTCATAATCACAGACACGAGGCACTGGCCACCTGGCACTGGCCACCTGGCCATTCAACAACAAAGTTAAAATATGTGTATCAAAGAATGTAACAGGAATGAAAACAATGGCACATTAGAGAAAAATATTACCGTGACGTTAGCATATAAAATATATGTACCAAAGAATGTAAGGGGTCTGATGATAAATGGGGACACCTTCAAACATGTAATCCCAACGCTGTGATTAATTTTGTAATTTTTCTCAAATATCTCACAAAAAGTGTTTTATTTTGTTTTTTAACCGGGACAATATTGTTTTTTATACCCAGCTGTACTTGTACACAGGGTATTATAACTTTGTTGGGATAACGGTTGGTTGTACAGGTATAAAGGAATCGAGATAGATATGGACTTCCATATATCAATATGATCAGGATCGAAAAAAAATTTGATTGATCCGTCCGTCTGCCCGTTAACACAATAACTTGAGCAAATAATGAGATACCTTCACCAAATTCGGCATGCGTACTTATTTGGATTCAGAATAGATTGGTATTGAAAATGGGTAAAATCGTACCATAACCACGACCCTTTTTCGATTTCGAAAAACGTATAAAACGGGTTAATTCAATATTAGAAGCACCTACAATGATAAAATTTGCAATATGGATTGATTTGGATGTTCTAATTTATCCGATTTTATCAAATTTTTTTAAAAGGGGCTTGGCACCGCCCACATATATTTGAAGAAGTTTTCAAATTTTGACTCTTAATAACTTCAGAACAGTTTATTCTAGTATAAAGAAATTTTGTAGAGTTCATACTATTATTGTGTTAAATTCAGCTATAGAAAATAAACGAAATCGCTTCTAGGACCACGCCTACTTTTTCATAATAGTTATATTGAAAGGAGGTGGAAATATTGAAAAGTCCATATCTAATTAACTGATACCGCTATAATAATATAATTTGGTACATACATAAATTTTCATATTCTTTACATAATTTTTACAAATTTTGGAAAGTGGGCGGTCAAGAAATTTTCAAATTCGACTGCTAATAACTTCAGAACGGTGTGAGATAGATTTAAAAAATAGGTAACAGGCATGTTATGTTTATGTAGAGTACTACCACAGAAAATAAGAAAAATCGGTGAACGACCACGCCCACTTTTGGACTAAAGTTCTCTAAACGAGAGTTAGGAAACCGGAATATTCAATATCTGTTTAACTGATTGTAAAGGAGTGTAGGCGACTTTTAAGTTTAAAGTGAACAAGGTATATATAATTTATTCAATAATCAAATTAATTCATTGCGGTACATAGTCGATGTACATTATATATATATATCTATATATGCCTATGGCTTATGTGCATATATATGTGAATGTGAACAAATGATTTAAGACAATTCATGGAAAATGTAAATGTTAATTAAATTTATTGATTTCAAGAATACTTATTGATGGGCGGCATCACGTAGTTTATTAGATGTTGATTGTTGATCGCGTATCCTGACTACGTTAAAATATAGTAGACTTTGGCTTTTACTGACGGACGCAAACGTCATTTCTGCTGTGTAGCTGTGAAAATTTTTGCTGTGTTTTAAATTGCGAAAAATTATAAGTTTTCCTAGCTTTTATTTATATTTTGTGATAAAATTAAGTGCGAAAATCTAGTGGTGTGCTGTAAAGTTTAAAGTTAATTGTTTTACTTGTGTTTTTCATATTTTATGAAAGTGAATAATTTAATCTAATTGCTTTAGTATACATTTGCCGAGTCATTTTGCATATTGTTATTGTTGCGTTTGATTGGCTTTTGTTATTTATTTATTGTTTTTGTTTCTTGTGCACACTTTTTTCATTTCCCTCATTTTCTTGCCTTCTTTTATCACAGCTGTTTGCGTTGTGTTTATTGAGTGTCACAATACAGTGTATCTCAAACTGCTCGCTACTATTGCTTTTCAGTGTTGCCTTTTATAACTGATTTTTCCCTAAATCTTTTTGTTTTTTATTTTTTCCTACGCAATTTGATAATTAGTGATGTAGTGTATTTATCAAAATTGTCAAATTAAAAGTGAGTCAGAACGCTATTTGGCGTGTTGGCTCTGTGATGGGCTTGCTCATATTAAATGTGCTGGGTTGACTGGTCGGGTCGTGGACTTGGTGCACGATAATAAAGGCCTTCGGTGGTCTTGTTTAAAGTGCCGTTCAACTGAAGTTGATTTATTTAAAGTTTTTAGAGAAGTCCGTCATGGGTTTTCTGAACTCGGCAAAGACCTCACTTTGCCAACTGAGAAGTTTCATAAGTATGAGACAGTTTTTAAGACTTTTAAGTGTCTGGATGAAAAATCTCACGATTTAAACATCATTGCTGGTGAAAGCAATCCCAAAATTGTTGTCGATATCTCGCCTGATGTAGGAATTACTAACACAATTCCTTTGTCCACCTTTGTCTATAGAACTTATTGACTTAGCCTCTCCCAATCCACCAGCCCAACCATCAACTTCCAAAGCTGCTTCCTCGAAAAAGAAAAAAACTGAGCCTCAACCTATTAGGTTGGCACCTGAACCAACCGCTAGGAATCTGGTTGTCGTTCTGCGAAATAAAACCGCTTTTGTGTCACGTTTTGAGGCGGATACTACGGAAGAAGACATAAAGTTGTACATTCTTTCCAAATTAAAACCCGATAGTTTAGCTATAAAAAAATTCAAATTTAATTACGAGAGAAACGTCTCCTCCTTCAGAATTGATGTTTCTTTAAATGATTTTGACTCAATTTTGAAGAGTTCGTTTTGGCCGTCTGGCGCTTTGAATTTGATCACAAACCAAAGAAAAATGTACAGTCTTTAGCAAGAGTCCCTAGTGATAGTGCAGCGTCAAAAAACTAAATTTAAATACTGTAAACGTTTACTATCAGAATGTAAGAGGGTTAAATACAAAACTAACTAGTATTTATTTGAAATCTCTTTGCTGTAATTATAATATTATTTGCTTTACCGAAACGTGGCTAAAACCACATATTTTTAACGCTGAAGTGTTATCTGATGATTACCAGGTATTCAGAAATGATCGCATTAACAGAGTCGGGGGTGGCGTTCTGATAGCTGTTCATTCGTCAGTGCCCTCTGAGGAGGTTAGTGTTCCTGTATTGGATTCAAGTGAATTCAAGACGTCCGTATACTTGTAGAGAATTCTTATATGTACT